>SNQJ01S0142763.1:9498-24587 GCA_010110895.2 Picea sitchensis
TAAAAGGGGAAATCTCAGAGGATGACGTTGGTACTATTCAGTGCAACATTGGCACTGAGAGTGAGCCCAAGTTTGTTAAATTGTCAAGAAGTGTGACAAAGGAACAGAGGTCTGAATACGATGGACTTTTGAGGGAATTTGCTAATGTATTTGCCTGGACCTATGAAGATCTCAAAACGTATAACACTTATGTCATTGAGCACAAAATCTCGTTGAAAAGGGAGGCAAAGCCATTTAGGCAGAAGCTAAGACAGATCAATCCTATGTTGTTGCCTATTATGGAGAGGGAAGTGAAGAAGCTGCTACAGGCCCAGATCATCGTACCACTAAGATATTCAGAGTGGGTGGCCAACTTGGTACCAGTAAGGAAAAAGAATGGAGAAATCAGACTCTGTGTAGACTTCAGAAACCTGAACAGGAGCTCATGAAAGGATAACTACCCCTTACCAAAGATGGAACATATACTGCAGAGGGTAACAGGAGCATCCAGGATGTCCATGATCGATGGTTTCTCTGGCTACAATCAAGTCTCTGTTCTGCCTGAGGACAGGGAAAAGACGACATTTACCACTCCATGGGGCACATTCATGTATGCCAAGATTCCTTTTGGATTGATGAATGCAGGGGCAACGTTTCAACATGCTATGGACATAGATTTCATCGGGGAAAAGGATAAATTTGTGGTCGTCTATCTGGATGACATCACAATGTTTTCAAAATCTGATAAAGAACACTGTTGTCATCTCAGGAAGGTTTTCCTGAAATGCAGGAGTTTGGGCATTTCATTAAATCCCAAGAAATCTATGTTCGCCATGTAGGAGGGAAAGTTACTAGGCCACATAGTATCAGCGGAAGGAGTCAGGATCAATCCTAGCAGAATTGAGGCAATGCAAGCCTTATCAATCCCAAGGTCTAGGAAATAGATCCAATATTTCCTTGGTAAGATTAATTTTCTGAGGAGGTTTGTTCCTAACTTTGTTGAGGAGGTAAAACTTATAACAGCCATGTTAAGGAAAGGAAATGAAGTGAGGTGGACTTCTTAATCACGAAATTCCTTTGAGAAAATAAAGAAGTCCCTGTCTGAAGCCCCTGTGCTTATCATTCCCGATTATTCAAATAATTTCCTTATTTTCTCCTTTGCCTCACCTCACACGGTGGCCACTGTTCTATTACAGATAAACGAGGTTGGGCTAGAGCAGCCTATTTCCTATTTCAGTCGAGCATTGAGGGATGTCGAAGTCAGGTATGACACTATGGAGAAGCAGGACTATGCCCTAGTAAAGGCTCTCAAGGCATTTAGAATCTATGTCCTGCAATCAAAAATCATCGCTTATGTCCCCTCAGTTGTTGTTAAAGACATTCTTATTCAGCCTAACATAGACGGGAGGAGGAGTAAGTGGATAGCCAAGATTTTGGAATTTGACCTGGAAATAAAGCCTACCAAATTGATCAAAGGTCAAGGTTTAGCCAATTTGTTGGCTGAATGATGCAGGAGCATCTCTCCACGTCAGCCAGCCAGCCAGCCATCTAGCCACGCCAGCGAATTCAAATCGCACGCTAAGAGAGAGGCGCAACCTCATTTAAATCTGAATTCAATGTAACTTTAATGTTTAATCTATTGATCTGGGAATCTGTGCCTTTGTGCAGGCTGTATATAAGATCGACCATTAATGATTGTATGGCTGAGATCTAGATCCAGATGTTGGACTAGACAACCCATTCAATGTAATTGAATAGGGTAGGTAGGTTGGAGGGAAGAGATCGAAGATCCCCCTCAGGTAAAAGAGATTTTGTATCTCGTTTTGTGGAAGAGAAGTTGTAGTTGAAGATAATCTGCGAGTAGAGAGCAGAAGAGAAGAGTCGAGACCTTGTTACAAGCCATGCTCAGGAACACATTGAAAATACAGGCATTTGCCATATTTAATACAAAGAGCAGTTTTTCCTGCAATATTCTGTGTTGAATGAATGTCTGTGAGTGTTCTTATATGCTTTAGATGTATATTGTAGTTGTCCATTTCCAGGAGTGTGTTTGATTTCAGGTGAAGGTCTTTGAGGCTTCACACCAGGAGGGTGTGACAGAACGTTGCGGGTTCTGATAGCCATGCACATAGGTTGCACTTCTGAACACTGCAGGTTTAGAAAAAGACGTGTTGCGGCACAAGAACTGAAGTCAACAACTTAGGAGAAAGACCTCAAGGTTGTTGAACACCTTGGAGGCAAGGATGTGTAGGAGAGACACAGTTGCAAACAAAAGCTCTGAGGAGTTATGTAAAGCTCTGCCAGGTGGGCATTGAGCAGGTGCAAGAAGTGCACAGGGGAAGGACTCTGTTGTGAGTTCTTAAGAAGAAACAGAATCACTAAGGATTCTGAGGGCTCTGCTAGGTGGGCATTGAGAAGGTGCAAAGGGTGCACAGAAGAGGACAGAACTGCTAGAAGTTTTGAGAAGATACTCTGCCAGGTGGGCATCGAGTAAGTGTGCAGACAGGCACCGACATAAGAGAGAAGAGAACTCTTGGAGTTTTGTATTTTGGAGGAATAATTCACTGAAGGATATTCACAGGGTTGCTGAACACCCTGATAGGCTCAGCAAGAAGTTGCTTGAGAAGGAGGATAGCCAGGAGGGCATCCATATTTCTCCATCTAAGGGAGAGAAGGAAGAAAGACAAAAAATCCCTTAGGGGTCTGAGTACTTGCAGAAGCTCAGAAAAGATAGCACTTTGCGTGCGAGGGATCTGTAAGGAGTGCAGGAGCTTCAGAATCCTTTGACGAGTTCAAAGTACCCAAAGCTCAGGAGGGACAGCGTTTTTATGCACGCAGCGAAGCTCACAGTCGTGGAGTTCGCGGAGACGAAGCAAAGGTCGAGGCCTTTGAGAACGTGGAATTCTTCCAAGTGCAGGAAGAAAGTGTAGAAGCTCAGGAGGAGAAATGACAGTCGTCAGATTGGTTGGAGGAAGAAACCTGGACCGTTTGTTTTCACGTCCAGGAAGGCGCCAGGAGAAGCACACAAAAGAGGAGATTATGGACCATCGGATGTTCACACAAAATCCCGTCAGTCATTGGATCGGGAGAAGATGCTCGGAGTTTAGCCTCTGGAGTAAGCGCACAGGAGGACGGATCTGAACCATCAGATCTTGAGAAAATTACCCATCAGTCGTCGGATCGGACAGGAGTTGCACGAGGTTTACCATCGGAAGTCTCGATGACAAGAGATCGGGGATTTCCATAGTAAAAGTCCTGAAAGAGATATGGACCGTCCGTTAGTGGAGACACGTGGAAGAGATTGAGGCGTCGGGAATCGAGATATCGGCATTCCCGTGGACAGGAGATCATGGAAGTCCATAGTGAAAACCCCGATATAATCTGAGCCATCCGTTTGGGGAGACAGGTGTCAGAAATCCGAAGAGAGTCGGTATATCGGCGCTCGGGAAATCGGAGTTCTCGAGGTCGTGAAAGTTGGGACATTAGAAGTCTCGAAAACGTGAGGAGTAATCAGGAACGCCCATCATAGGAGGACATGTGGCAGCAATCGGAGCCATCAGGGGGAAGTCCCAAAAAGGAGGTCGTTCATCGGCAAATCGGGGATCGGCATTTTGCGAGTCCCGTGGACATACGCGTTTCGGCATTGGAAAGCTCAAAACCCCGACAGGAGTATATGGTCACGGTCATATGAGAGGTGGTCGCATGGACCAGGGCATATCCAGGAAGGGCTAAGGCCAAATCATATCGGGAATCGGAGGATCGCGAGTCCAGGGGACATGTGAGTTTCGGCATTGGAAAGCCTGAAACCCCGACAAGAAGGAGGAAGCGCCATTGTGGGAGCCAGCTGTCAGCATATCAGAGAAGTGGAAAGTGCCATCATGGGGGGTCAACTCTTAGCATAGCGGAGAGTCAGGATTCAAGGAATCGGGAATCCCATGAGTCAATTCATTGCGGCATTGAAAATCTCGAAACCTCGATGAAGAGGTAAGACTGCGGTCACGGGGATAACGTTCATATGGGTCGGGATCCTAGCCAGGAGATCTAGTGCGTAAAGAGCGCGTCAGGATTCGAGGAATCGCGAATCCTAAGGACGATTGCATTGTGACATTGGAAAGTCTGAAACCCCGATGAGGAGGTATGGCTACGGTCATATAGGGGGAGGTCACGTGGACCAAGAGTCTAGCCTGGAGGGCTAACGGGAATTGGGGCGCATCGGGAATTTGAAACCCAAAACCCCGATAGGAGGATATAAGGTTGCGGTCTTATGGAAAGTGGTCACATGGACCAAGGCACAGCCAGGAGGGGCTAAGGAGAGAAGAGCCAAATCGGTGAAATTGCTCATCGGATATCAGGGATTCGAGAGTACAGGAACTCTTGACATCAGAAGGGGCGAAACCTCAAAAACCCGATACTGAGTCGGGGAAGATCACGGTTAAGTGCGGAAAAACCGTGCGGGTGAGAAGGACCTGTGGATCGGGTTTTTCACAGAGATTCCATTGGGGATCGAAAGAGCTGCTTCAGCTCGCATGAGGAATTTAGATCAATCCTGAGAGAAGGTGAGTAGAGGTGACTCATGCCTGCATCAAGTGGTATCAAAGATTGAAACTTTCTTGTATATTTCAGGCAAGAGAGGGAAGAGGTAAAGAGCACTCTGATACGCATCAAGTGGTATCAGATCTTGATTCTTGTCCGTATATCTCAGGCAGGAAGAGGCAGGAAGAGGTAAAGAGCACTCTGATACACATAAAGTGGTATCAGAGATTGAACTTCACTTGTATATTTCAGGTGAAGCGGGAAGACAACAGAAGACATAGCGCTGGAGACTCTATGGAGATTGTTTGCAGGTAGGCAAGCAGCGGATAAGAAGACAGTCAGGGAGACTGTAAGATGAGGCTAGAAACACTCAGGATGCAGAGTGACAGCAGCAGATTTGTCAGGAGGGAAAACAGAGACAACAACATGGCTACTGAAGGCCATAGATATGCTGGGAGGAAAGATCTATGGAGCCAAAAGGAAATAGATGAAGAGATCGCTGATATAAAAAGAGAAATGGTGAAGCTCGAGTTGAAGATGCGGCAGGACAAGAAGCCAAGATGGGTGTATGAATGGCCCATGAAGAAGCCAAAGGTAAAATGGCCAGTCAAGCAGCTGATGGTCATAAGACAATGCAGGTTGTTGAAAGGATGGTCGAGGTATGCAGAAAACCTCGACGGACCTGAAGAATAAATTATTCAGGTATGTGAACCGGAGACTGGGAGAGATCTCAGTGAAATGGGATCATTTGATTATCTCAAGAACTGTCAGGAGGGCAGAGAAGAAATTCCAAATTTCTAGGGGGGCAATGAATTGGGATCATCTGGGGATCTCAGAGACTGTCAAGAGGACAGCCAAGGAATTTCACATTGCCATCTGGGCAATGAAATGAGATCGTTGCGGGATCTCGAAGACTGCCAGGAGGGCAGCGGAAGCATCTTAAACTGCCAGGTGGGAAGAGATGAGCATTCGAGACTGTCTGAAATTATCATGGACTCAGAGGTCAGTGCAATTCAGCAAGGGTTGTTGATGAAGATGGGATCGGTTGATCTCATAATCTTCCAGGAGAGCAGTAGAGACATCCCATATTTCCAGGTGGGCAAGGATGAGCAGGTGAGTTGGAATCAGCCAAAGGAGCTGACAGAGAAGATGAGCTCAAAGATGGATTTATATCAGCATGTGCAGCTGATAGAGGAGGAATATCTGGGGGATCTTCTGATGATTGGAGGAATTCAGTTATTCCTACTATTTGCCCAGGAGGAGGCGGAAGTCTGTGTTGTAGATGATGCAGCAACAACAACAGAACAGTCAGTTGTGACTGTCAGAGAAGAGGAATTGGAGCAGACTTTGGAAGTTGCCCAAGCATACGAAGAAGAAGACGAGCATTCCGAGGAATGGCTCAATATTTTCAGCCAGGAAGTTGAAAAGACTGCAATAGGGGAGTTTGCAGCAGAAGGAGAAGAAGCAGACAGCATTTGCTTTGCTGATCTGTGGGAACAAATTGAAGCCTTGGAAGAGAGGGTAAAGGTGCAGGGTGTGCACATCCAACAGGTAAAGTTGGAAACTGATGAAGGAGGCATGGGAGATCATGGTGATCTTCCCATGAGCAGAAAATTTTTGCAACTGAGGAGAGTGCATGAACAAAGCCAGCCACTGGATCAGCTGGACGAGGTGATAGAAGAGACTAGAAGGTTGATGTTGGGGTCAGCAGAAACTGCCAGGGAGGAGAGGCTGAGCAAAAGAGAAGCAGTAGCAGCAGCAGCGCAGAAGCAGCAGCAGCAGCAGAATGGAGCAGATGGGAAGCTCCAGATATTTGTTTGGGATCCAGGAGGATTTCAACATCAGAGATGGGAAGTTCATGAGCAGGAGCTCATGAATTTTGCAGTTGAGGAGTTTGATGTAGGATCATCTCTCCACGTCAGCCAGCCACGCCAGCGAATTCAAATCACACGCTAAGAGAGAGGCGTAGCCTCATTTAAATTTGAATTCAATGTAACTTTAATGTTTAAGTTGTTGAGCTAGGAATCTGTGCCTTTGTGTAGGCTGTAGATAAGATCGTCCATTAATGATTGTATGGCTGAGATCTAGATCCAGATGTTGGACTAGACAGCCCATTCAATGTAATTGAATAGGGTAGGTAGGTTGGAGGGAAGAGCTCGAAGAGCCCCCTCAGGTAAAAGAGATTTTGTATCTTGTTTTGTGGAAGAGAAGTTGTAGTTGAAGATAATCTGCGAGTAGAGAGAAGAAGAGAAGAGCCGAGACCTTGTTACAGGCCGTGCTCAGGAACACATTGTAAATACAGGCATTTTCCATATTTAATACAAAGAGCAGTTTTTCCTGCAATATTCTGTGTTGAATGCATGTCTGTGAGTGTTCTTTTATGCTGTAGATGTATACTGTAGTTGTGCATTTGTAGGAGTGTGTTTGATTTTAGGTGAAGGTCTTTGAGGCTTCACACCAGGAGGGTGTGACAGAACGCTGCGGGTTCTGATAGTCGTGCACAGAGGTTTCACTTCTGAACATTGCGGGTTTAGACAAAGACGTGTTGCGGCACAAGAAATGAAGTCAACAACTCAGGAGGAAGACCTCAAGGTTGTTGAACACCTTGGAGGCAAGGCTGTGTAGGAGAGACACAGTTGAAAACAGAAGCTCTGAGGAGTTCTGTAAATCTCTGCCAGGTGGGCATTGAGCAGGTGCAAGGAGTGCATAGTGGAAGGACTCTGATGTGAGTTCTTAAGAAGAAACAGAATCACTGAGGATTCTGAGAGCTCTGCAAGGTGGGCATTGAGCAGGTGCAAAGGGTGCACAGAAGAAGACAAAACTGCTGGAAGTTCTGAGAAGATACTCTGCCAGGTGGGCATCGAGTAAGTGTGCAGACAGGCACCGACATAAGAGAGAAGAGAACTCTTGGAGTTCTGTATTTTGGAGGAAGAATCCACTGAAGGATCTTCACTGGGTTGTTGAACACCCTGATAGGCTCAGCAAGAAGTTGCTTGAGCAGGAGGATAGCCAGGAGGGCATCCATATTTCTCCATCTAAGGGAGAGAAGGAAGAAAGACAAAAAATCCCTTATGGGTCTGAGTACTTGCAGAATCTCAGAACAGATAGCACTTTGCGTGCGAGGGCTCTCCAAGGAGTGCAGGAGCTTCAGAATCCTTTGACGGGTTCAAAGTACCCAAAGCTCAGGAGGGACAACGCTTTTATGCACGCAGCGAAGCTCACAGTCATGGACTTCGCGGAGACGAAGAAAAGGTCGAGGCCTTTGAGAATGTGGAATTCTTCCAAGTGCAGGAAGAAAGTGCAGAAGCTCAGGAGGATCAATGACAGCCGTCAAATTGGTTGGAGGAAGAAACCTGGACCATTGGTTTTCACATCCAGGAAGGCGTCAGGAGAAGCGCACAGAAGAGGATATTGTGGATCGTCGGATGTTCACACAGAATCCCGTCAGCCGTTGGGTCGGGAGAAGATGCTCGGAGTTTAGCCTCTGGAGTAAGCGCACAGGAGGACAGATCTGAACCGTCAGATCTTTAGCAAATTACCTGTCATCCGTCGAATCGGACAGGAGCTGCACGAGGTTTACCATCGGAAGTCTCGATGACAAGAGATCGGGGATTTCCATAGTAAAAGTCCCGAAAGAGATCTGGACCGTCCGTTAGTGGAGACACGTGGCAGAGATCGAGGCATCGGGAGTCGAGATATTGACATTCCCGTGGACAGGAGATCGGGGAAGTCCATAGTGAAAACCCCGATATAATCTGAGCCGTCTGTTTGGGGAGACAGGTGTCAGAAATCCAAAGAGAGTCGGTATATCGGCGCTCGGGAAATCGGAGTTCTCGAGGTCATGAAAGTTGGGACATCAGAAGTCTCGAAAACACGAGGAGTAATCAGGACCGTCCATCATAGGAGGATGCGTGGCAGCAATTGGAGCCATCAGGGGAAAGTCCCGAAAAGGAGGTCGTTAATCGACAAATCGGGGATCGACATTTTGCGAGTCCCGTGGACATACTCGTTTCGGTATTGGAAAGCCCGAAACCCCAACAGGAGTATATGGTCGCGGTCATATGAGAGGTGGTCGCGTGGACCAGATCATAGCCAATAAGGGCTAAGGCCAAAGCGTATCGGGAATCGGAGGATCGCGATTCCAGGGGACATGTGAGTTTTGGCATTGGAAAGCCCGAAACCCCGACAAGAAGGAGGAAGTGCCATTGTGGGAGCCAGTTGTGAGCATATCAGAGAAGTGGAAAGTGCCATCGTGGGGGGCCAACTGTCAGTATAGTGGAGAGTTAGGATTCAAGGAATCGGGAATCCTATGAGTCAATGCATTGCGGAATTGAAAACTCGAAACCCCGATGAAGAGGTAAGACTGCGGTCACGGGGATAACGGTCATATGGGCCGGGAGCCTAGCCATGAGAGCTAGTGCATAAAGAGCGCATCGGGATTCGAGGAATCGCGAATCCTAAGGATGATTGCATTGTGACATTGGAAAGTCTGAAACCCCGATGAGGAGGTATGGCTACGGTCATATAGGGGGAGGTCACGTGGACCAAGAGTCTAGCCTGGAGGGATAACAGGAATTGTGGCGCATCGGGAATTTGAAACCCAAAACCCCGATAGGAGGATATAAGGTTGCGGTCTTATGGAAAGTGGTCACATGGACCAGGGCATAGCCAGGAGGGGCTAAGGCGAGAAGATCCAAATCGGTGAAATTGCTCATCGGAGATTGGGGATTCGAGAGTACAGGAACTCTTGACATCAGAAGGGACGAAACCCCAAAATCCTGAAACTGAGTCGGGGAAGATCACGGTTAAGTGCGGAAAAACCATGCGGGTGAGAAGGACCTATGGATTCATCTCGCATGAGGAATTTAGATCAATCCTGAGAGCGGGTGAGTAGAGGTGACTCACGCTTGCATCACTGAAGCCAATTGCCAAGCTTTGGGGGTAAGTTTCATCAACGAATGCTCAGGAATTCAGCAGGGTCGGCTGTCTGAAATAGACCCTCAAAGGGAGCCCCCATTGGCTCGATGCCCCTGGTATAAGGATGTTATATATTTTCTGCAAGAGTTGTGGCCTCCAGATAGCCTGCAAAGAAACAATTCAAGAGCTTTGAAGCTCAAAGAAGTCAGATACTGCCTTATCGATCAAGTTCTATATTGGAAAGACCCCCTAGGGTTTCTTTTGACATGTGTAGATCCGCAAGAGGCTGAAAGGATCATGGTTGAATTTCACGACAGCCTATGTGGAGGGCATCATTTCTGGAAAACCACAGCCTACAAAATCCTCAGGGATGGATACTACTGGCCCACCGTATTCACTGACGTCTGCAGAAGGGTCAGATCTTGCACCAAATGTAAAATATTTGCAGGAAAACAATAGCTCAAGTCTTTGTCGTTAAATCATGTGGTTATTTCAGTACCTTTCCAGCAATGGGGCCTAGATTTCATTGGAGAAATTCACCCCGCTTCCAGTGGGCAGCACAAATGGATCCTGACTGCTACCGATTTCTTCACCAAGTCGATTGAAGTTATCCCCACCAGGAGTGCTTCCCACAAGGTAATCATTGGATTCCTGGAAGACCTCATCACAAGATTCGGCTACCCAAGTAATATTTTCACTGATAATGCAGCCTCTTTCAGGGCTGAGCCGTTCGCCAAGTTCTGTGAGAAATTCAGGATCAAAGTGATTCACTCCACCCCATACTATCCCCGGGGAAATAGTTTAGCAGAGTCCTCCAACAAAATCCTGATAAGGATCATCAAAATATTGTTGGAAGACAACAAGAAGGCCTGGAATTCAAGATTGAAATTTTCTCTATGGGCCGATCGAGTGACCACGAAGAGATCTATAGGCATCTCTCCTTTCCAATTAGTCTATGGAACAGAGGTTGTTTTTCCTTCTCATTTAGCCATTCCTGTAGAAAAATTCCTCCAGGATCATCAAGAGGAGACTGATGACATGATCAGAAGAATTCATCAGCTAGTGGAAGTCCTGTAGGCCAGGGAGCAGGTAATGGGCAAAATTTGGGACCATCAGCAAAGGATCAAGCATGTTTTTTATAAGAAGGCCAAGAAGGAAGAGTTTCGGATAGGAGACCTAGTACTGAAATGGGATGCTCCTAAACAAGATAAAGGCGAGCACGGAAAATTCGAAGCCCTGTGGATCGGGCCTTTCAAAGTATCCGAAGTATTCTCGAATAACACCTACAGGGTACGGGATTTGAAGGATCAAGAAGTTTTCAATGGCCCTGTGAATGGGCATTTCCTAAAAATATTTTTCTCTTGAGCCGCACATGGCGCTTTCGCGGTTGTAAATATTATTTTTCTTTCCGTCTTTAAGTTTTGAATAAATGACCCCATAGCCCAACAGCAAGGCACTGGAGCTACAAAATCATTCCTTAGAGCATCATAGGGACGACTCTATCCCCCATGGAGCCTAATGTTAGTAACATTTATTTTCCTGGGCACAAGAGTATTCAGGTCTGCAAGTTGCACGAGAAGTGCCTGAGCGCAGCACGGAAAAATATCGTTTTAGGCTTCCAAGTAAGTAAGCAGGCGAGATTATATTGTCAACGGTCCGGATTCATCCATAAGAGAAGATCGGTGGTCGGAGAGAAATAGCGGTTAGCGGAGTTGCGTTGAGATTTGCACGATGGATAGTAGCCGTCCATCCAAAGGACACGTGGCATGAGATCTAGTCACGTCGACTTTTCGGCATTCGGGAGTTCGGAGGGTGAGGGTTCTATGCCATTCTACATCTTGAAACCCTGAACCCCGAAGTGTCGAAAGCACCCAGGGTCGGGCCCGCATTATCAAGGAGAAAATATTTCATATCCCTGAGGTGAGAAGTGCCAAGAGCGTCCAGGACCCGGGGCCCATAGCATCATTGAGTGAGTTCAGGACCGTCAGATATGAGAGGGACGCATGGCACCCAATTAAGCCATCTCAACATTTTTCTCATCATGGTTGTGATAAGCAAGGATCAGCTCCTTCCTATTCACGAACATTGAAAGCACCTTTGAGAATAAACACAGGGTCACAGCCCATGGTCACTTGAGAAATAAAAAGAGCTGTGCAAGAGGGGCCAAAGGCATCGATTTTGGTCACAGTAGGGATCATCGCGATCTCCAGGTGCCATCTAATTCGACCTCAATCCTGGTTTTCACTTGGAGTAAATGAAGGTGAGAAGGGGTGGTTGAAACCTCTCCTCATTCATTAAGTGTAAGGTATGGAGAGTCTGGCAAGCTGTCTGCCCGAGAGGGTCCTGTGTACCATTTTTTTCCAAAGAAGCCATGTTGAGTCCTCGACTAGACAGAGAGGTCTACACATGCTAACTCGACACTTAATGTCTCAGCTATTCCCCTTGCAGGAGCCATGCACAGTTAAGGTAGCGTCGATGAAGAATATTCATCTGAATTTGGATGAAGGGACACCAAGCCTTGGATGACTGAGCACGCCTCTGTTAGGCAAATTTTTCTAAGTATATAGACTCAGTCTTTATATTTTGTAATCATCAATGGTTGAGCAAGGCTCCCGGTTGTAAAGATTTAATGAAGCACTGTTATTCCTGGTTATGTGTGGACTTTTGAGACTTCTTTCCTTATGAATGTCAGTTTCTTTCACGTATTTGTTTACACTGTATTAGAGAAGCTCGGAATTGGAGGATCCAGTCCAGTTGTAACTCTTATAGGATGATGTAGGTTGGATCACTGTAACAGTTTCATTGTTTCTAATCGGTGTTTGTGATTTTCTTAGCGCTGAACGACTTGGAATTGGAGGATCCAGTCAAGTCCCCCTTTTAGTTTCTCGAATCCCTGAACCAAGAGGATCTTGCATTCAGAGTTTTTATTCTACAAACTACTGAAAGGTATGTTGCCTAAGGTAGTTTTTTCACCCCTCTCACCAAGTCTTCAACCTGCTCATCTTTAAATCAACTCACTGACTGAAGTTAGATCAAGACCTCCTTTGTTCCTTACATACCAGACCCAGTCCCTAAGTTAGAGTGATATCTTCCTAGGTCTCTACCCATTTGATCACCCATTAAAAACTATCGTGATATAAAACTGATGGGCGTTGGGCTCTACTCCTGCAAGCAATCCAGGAGTGACTTATGACGCTAACACCTTGCATACCATGTCCTTGGTTTTGCAAGAAGTTCTGAACAAACGGTTTCTTTGGAATGGATTCCCTATCTCTTTCTCTGGCTTCAAGATAATTTTCCTCATCATTAAGGATCTTTCACCTTCTGCATCTTCTGCCTCCGCATTTCACTTATCTACTTATGAAATGTGAGCTTCACCTCCATCCTTTTTTCTGTCGGGACATTCGAAGGATTTATGTATGATCTTTCCATAGGAAAAACATTTTATCTCACCTCCTCTGCCTCTTCCTCTTCCTCTTTCTCACGAAAAAGTATTTCTATCGGGATATTTTCCTCCCTGTGAACTTCCTCCTCCTTCAGGGTGAGTATGAGTTTTATTTTCTCCCTCCTTTGGCTTCTGAATTTTGTCCTGTGAAATTTCTTTGCCTCTTCACTGACTTCGATCTCGGCCTCTTTGACCTTGCCTTTGGGATGATTTCTCTTCAACCTTCAAATCCATTTGATAAGAATATTCGACATTCCTGATTGTCATCATGCTCATCTCATCTTGAATGTCATATCTCATACCATTCATGTATCTGGCAACCTTTTCATCATCACTTTCTCGATGGCCTTCTTTGATGTTGAGCCTGTAAAAATATTCAGTGTACTCCTTCACTATCATCATCTTCTATCTCAATCTTTGCATTCTTCGAAACAAATTGATCTAGTAGTCTCTGGGTATAAACTTGGCTTTCATTTTTGTAACCATCCTATCCCATCTTTTGATTCTTTGTTTGCATTTGCAATGCCTATCATCCTGCAGTTCATCCCACCACAGTGTTGCATGCCCTTTAAGTCTGGTGATGACATGTTTGACCTTCTTGTCTTCCTCGACATCCTCGTAGTCGAAGTATTTATCCAGAGCCCTAAACCAATCTAGAAGCTCTTCAACGTATAAGTTGCCTTCATACATCGGAATTTCTATCTTTTCTCTGGCTCTGATTCTTGCAACAATCATGAATAGACGTTCTTCTGTAGTGTCTTCGACTGCGACTTCTTCTTCAGTTCCAGCCTCATTTTCACTTTCGGCTTCACTGACATATCCAACATCATTTTTCCGTCTCTTTGTTGTTATATAGCATCCAATCAAGCACTGAGTTCTCTCATCTCCCTTTCCACAGTTGGATCGGGCATTGGTATTTCTCTCCTTCTTGGCGGCATTGTTTCAATCTGTTCCCTGCATAAAACAAAAATAAAATTGTAATCTAGTCTCTGATACCACTTTGACACGGCACACCCTACCTCAGCAGGTTTTGTGCGACCTCCAGGTCTTAGGATCGTTCTTTATCTCCCCGAGAGTCTGATTGGTTCTTCTATTTCCCCACAGGTTATCACTCACGATCGCAAGTGTGTATCCACAAGTCCTTCTTTGGAATTGCGTCCACATAAAGAAACACTAAGCACCAACTCACTCCCATGTGATGTCTGATATGACCATAGCCTTTACCCAAATGGAGATTTCGGCTTCACGACTTCGCAATTCCAGATGTGAACCCCCCTCAACGCGACAATCTTTGAAACCCAAAAAGGCTGACAGAAATTTGATTCCTTCCTTGACTTTTCCCCAATGTGACCTCTGAATATGAGCTGGGGACAAATCTTTTCAGCACCTCGGATTTCGCGTATCGATGTTTTGCGATGCAACAACTCCTTTCGCTGACTTCCAAAACTACAACAACCCCTTGCCACAGATCAACGACTTTGAGATCTCCTATGATCTGACAATCCTATTTTTTGGGGGGGACCTCGTGAATCAAGAATTCGTGACTCACGAGGTCCCCCCCAATTCTTCCTCCACTTCTCGAATTCCGAAATAGCGAAATTCAAGGATGAGATCAACGATTCCTGTTGATCCTAATCCAACGACCTCTATTCATCCTTAGTTTATGAGTGATGAGAAACACTTAGCCCTAATCTCTCCACTGGTCTGTGAGATCCAATGGTCCACGACAAATCGACACTTCTCCTTGAAGTGAATCCATCATTCGTTCCATCTTTCAATATTCCTCCATTGAACGCTCTGGTGTCAACTCTTCTGATATTCCTCCCTATTGAGTGGTTTCGACACTCACCTTCCCTTGAAATTTTCAAGGATCTATACCTTATGAGATTTTACCTGCAAACTCTAGGGCTTCCTTAGTGATTCTACACTCACTCCTTRCAACATTCACAAATAATCTTTGGTTATTTGATCTTTTGACTTTGTGCACTCTTTGCAACAACAATCCTTCGACCTTCCTCCTCGGTTGATAAAGTCTAAGACTTCAATCCTCATGCGCACTTTTTGCACGGCTCTGTGTTGTATCTGCACTTTCATTAGTATGATAACAACGGTATCCCTCCTGATATTTCTAAGATAAAACTCAAAACCTCGTCAACACACACCTTGCGAACGTTCAGTGCACTCTTTGCAGGAATGGAATTCTCAGGAAGAGAAA
>SNQJ01S0142764.1:8255-31692 GCA_010110895.2 Picea sitchensis
TGCCAACTCATCAACTATACACCTCATCTATGTGCCAACTCATTAACTACTTGTCTCAACCATGTAACCAACATTTACCTCAACCATATACCAAAGACATACACTGATATAACCATCAAAAGTTATATCTAACAATTCGTCACTCTTTCCATAAAACAAATACCATAAACCCTTACATCAAACCATGTGTCACAACCTCACTATTATGTACCCTTAAGCTAAACCAACAACCTCAGCAACACATCACAACCCAAAGACCAATACCCATATACAAAATACCAACTGTATTCGTCAACAAATCTGATATATGCAACAATATTGAACATCCAATACCATCTCAAGAGATAAACCCTAGCTCACAAAACATACCTCAAACAAGATGTGCCATGTCTCTCATAAATAGACCACAACCATGTTGTTTCCATGATTTTTTTGCAACACTTTTTCTGTCGCGATTTTTCTACCACACTTTTTCTGTCGTGATTTTCCTGTCGCACTTTTTTTGCCATGATTTTTCTTCTGCACTTTTTCTGTTGCGATTTTTTTACCGCGATTTGTCTTCCGCACTTTTTCTATCGTGATTTTTTTGTCGCACTTTTTCTGCTGCATTTTTTCTACCGCGATTTTTCTGGTGGGATTTTTTTGTCACACTTTTTCTACCGCATTTTTTCTGTCGCACTTTTCCTACTGCACTTTTTTTGCTGCAAATTTCTCTATCAATAATACCTGCCCAAATAACCTCTCACAAAAATATATATTCAATGATATTCAAGTGTATTTAAATGAGAGAGATTTGCCTCTTATTTATTCTTTCATTTAGCATTACACTTTCCTTATTTTAGGGAGTTCTCCATTTACTTTATTATTTAAATAATTTCTTTTGCAAACACTTGACTTTTGGGGGCTTCTATATGACTCATGATGGTTCTTCAACTTCATATGGACATAACTCTCTAACCGTGAGGATTTATGTGACGTTCCACATACCACCGGAAATGGCATGACAAACATTATCCATCTAGGATAGTTTCACTGACAAATTCACTGATCTTCATATCATTATTCCAAAATTAAGCATGGGCTCTCTAACCATACTTCTAGGATAACTCAATCCGCAAAGTGTCTTCTCGTGAGGGATTTCACCATAAGGGGACCACTTTAGAGTTCATACATTTGTACTTCTTATCAACCATGATAAGAAAATAATGAGTCATCTTTACATCAAACAAACTTGGGTCCATTACCCAAACCTTTGTGCTACCTGGCTTTCTTCAAGGGTTGACATCAATGAAAACCAACATTAATCAACATGAAATCCATGCATATAGGAATCATATGTACATCAAATCCAGGAAGGATCCAAGGGAGGAGTGGTTCCAAATGGAATACAAGATAACCAAAGAAGATGTCCAACTGTTCATGTAGGATTGGGAACCAGACTGGAAGGTTCCAACAGAAGGGGATGTGATGATGTACGGAGGGAACACTAAAGTGACACAAGACATCAATGTAAAGATGAACCCTCCCGAAAATTGAGCACAGGAAACCAATCGAGGAAATGGCATGGAGGATGCACCAAAAACAAGGTCAATATAACAAATTCCACAACCCATACCTCAAACAGGGAGGAAATGACTAGACCAAAGCACAAGCTCAACCGCAGGGAAGAATCATAAGGATCAAAATTCACAGGTCGTCTACACACTAACATATGATGACATGGTCCGAATTGGATACCTCCTAAGTGACGTCACTGAAGAATTCCTTGAAGAGACAAAAAAGAAACAAGAAGCACTACAAACAAAGGTGTAGGACCAATACATAAGGCTACAACAACTATTAGTTATAGTCTGATTGGAACTTGCACAAGGAGACGACACAACCCAAGGAGGTATATAAGCGAAATCATGGACTAGGGTATCAATGCAGGTGACAACAAAGAGGGAATGGGAAAGCCCCATGCCTTACCCATTCTCCCTGATAGGAAGAGTTTTTCACTCATTTGATCCAATGATAGAGTTTTAGAGGGGTTGGTGGAAATCAACGATCTCTATTGAATCTCTAGACCTTGACATACTAAAGAATAAAAAAATGGGGAGGGTATGTGGTGGAAACTGTCAGTTTCCCACCCAACGACGTGTCAGCATCTTAGTGTACCCCCCCCTTGGTGGTTTCCAAAACAATTAGGGACCCCCAAAGTAGTTTCCAAAACTAGAAGGGATCCTCCACATTAGGGTTTCACTTGTTTAGAGTTAAGGTTCTACAAGCGAGGAAGCATTCCACCACTGCAACTCCACCTCACCTGCCACCTACCACCAATTTCCTCTGTGTACCTACCATATCTGCTACTATTTCCATTGTGTACTTTCCACCATGGCCCTACTACCATGCAATTACACATAACCCTTAGCCACGTTAGCTGGCAAGTGCCACCCATGTCATGTTGACATCACTGTATGGGAAAAATGCCCAAAATTTTCCAACTTTCCAAAATTTCTGAATTTTCAAAAATGCCTAAAAAAGGATTGAATTGATGTTTTTTTTAATTTTTTTGTTCAATTCCATCAAATTACCCATGAATTATTCCCCAAATTCTCTACACGTATTTTTTCCAACAATTTGCAGGCATACTCTGCAAATTTCACCTATAATCTCTATGTTTGGCCCATGCAGGCTCAGTGTTGAACCTTGATATATGATACCACATTTTAACATACCCAACCACTAGTAGGTTGGGTCGTGCTACCTCAAGAGCCCACTTCTTGAATTTATTTCTATATATCAAACATTTAATCGATAAAGAAGTATAAAATTTACACATTCAATAATCAAGATTCATGCTACAACATAAAATACATGCCCAATATTCCATGCACAACCATAATCAACAAGCATGCATATTCTAAATATGAATATCGGGAATAATAATTAATACACATCAAAAATAAATATAGAATTAGAGAGAAAATTTCTAAGAGAACTTATCTTTTAACAAGGTCAATCACCAGCTGGCTGCAGACCAAGGACATTCCACTCAAACTTAAACATTTTTGTTCCAATTATAAACACCAGGTCACCACCGAGACAAGGCTATGAATGCACAAGGATGGGTTCCAGAGAGACACTCAACTTCCCAAACCTGTCAACACTCAATCTCTCACGAGATTCTCAATACTGTTACGAGGAAAATATTTCTATGGCTAGGGGTAAACCACAACAGACGAAAATCACTGTAGAAATCAACTCTAATATCATATATGCTATATAAGTAAATATGTTAATGAGACAAGATAAATATCCTACCTCATCCAGACATTCGATGAAGTCCACCATTGAGCACTTGACTCAAAGCTATACACCTGCAACTTGTCCTCAACAACTAGGAAACACAAGAATATGGTGATAATATATGAATTTATCACATTCAATATCATAATACATCAACATTCATAACAAATATTCCCATGGAATAACAATTCAAATATTTGCAAGATATAAATTGGAAGAGAAAAGAGTATTTCTATTAAAATGTAATCAATAGAAGTGAATGAATTACAAACTTCCGTTTTGGCATAGTTCATAACCAAGAAACTAAGTCCCTTCCAGTTGGCCCTCCACCACTTCAATTCTCCAACAATGGAAAGCTCATATAAGAGAGACAATGAGGTTCTCAATAAAGTAGGGAAGAGCTTGGGGGATGAACAATGTGTTCATACTTAAAAGGATAAAGGGATGAAGACTCAATATGAAGTGAATAATTTCTCCATAGTAAATTTTCTCTCAAAGTTGAATTATTCTCCTCTTTTCCATAGCTTGGATATGGCCCATTTATAGCCTTCAAGAGGAATTGAAGTGCTGAGCCAGAACGTTTCCAGTATATGGAAGGTCAAGGATCATGGATCTCGTGATGTGACATGGAAACCCGTCAATATTTTTAATTTTTGGCACAAAAACCGATGTACGTGGGTTGTATTGGTGCAACCTATGTATACGGATGCTATATAATAGTTAGGGAACGTATATGTGGAAAAATATTGTTTTTAGCTCTTGGATTTGCAAAACAGGACTTCAAGTCTGCATAGAGAAATGGAAAAATTCCTTCTGAGAAAATTTTCATAAGGTGAGGCAAATATTTCTATAACAAATACACAATAATCCAAAGTACACCAACTCTCATCTCTCTAGCTTGCACCACCCAAGACAATGAACGCCCTTCACTGCCCCACAATCCCTCAATATGTCCACTTCTTTCCAGGGCTCTAGTCCATCTAGTAAATAATATCAATCCTGGGACACTTAGGAATCACAACTATGATCAAGGTCTAGAACATGCCAATAAATCTTAGGCATACATGCACCAATTCATGGCTGAAATAGACCAATCATTACTAAAACTAGCAAACAATGGCTTCTTTCCTCAACGATTCATTCCCAAGTCCCCCAACAAAGAACAAGAAATGAATGAGGAATAAATAAATGAATGGTGGTGAACAACAATGAATGAAGAACCAAAAATGAAGAGTGAACCCCTCAAACATCCTACAAGAGGGGTTTACATATTGGCATGGAAATCAAGAACCATATGGCCTTTTCCCCCAAGAATCTCATGTAACCACTTCTTTCTATCTAAAATTACAACATGGGTAAAATAAGATAATTTAAAAATACTTAGCCCATTTAGCACCCCCTCTCTCATGCAATCATATCCCCTATAACTCTTTTCCTTTTCTATCTTGTAGCCATCGATGTATTTTATTATTAATAATGATCGAAGAATTACATTTACTAGGCATTATGACCTCTTTTAATTCTTTAGGCACTCCGACCTTTCATCAAATGAAAAAAATACATTATCAATATGGGGAATAAAAAACGGGGTATTACAAAGGGTCACCACTTTAAGTTAGAATCATAGAAGTCAACAAAAATTTCCTTCAAATTGAAGGATAAAATAAATAATGGTGGGATGTATAAAAAGGATGAAATTGTTACAAGCTGCAATTGTTGACTGTGAAAAAATTAATGAAAAAAGAGGAAATGCTTTCTTAAAAGGATTAGAAATTGTTGAAGAGTTAGAGGGACCACAAATAAGAAATTCTAGTATTATAAATAAATAAAAATTTGATGAGGAGTTAGTTGTGGTTAAGACTTCATGGGTCAATGAATTCAACAACCTTATAGAGTTGATCAAATTAAACATTGGATTTTCACCTTTGTGAATGACAATGAGGACCACTTGTCATCGGTTGAAAAACTCCTCTTAGACTTTAAATAAATAGAGGAGGATATATTCTCTCTTATGGTTAAGCAAGATATCTCTTTCCCACCAATGGCAGAGTACATCGACAAATGAATCAATAAATCATTGCAACATCTCATCAACTTGGAATAACTACACAAAAGCAATTATCTCAAAGGAGGCATGAAGCTCAAATTATATAAAGGAATATGCCAGCAACAAGAGACATCATGAGAGAGAGAGAGAACTTTTTCATCATAGTAAGTAAAGCATCTACTCTATTTATCTTTCCTTTTCTTTCCTCTTAGTTAGTAATCCTCCAGTTTTATCTATTTCATGAGTTGTGAGAACCTAAGACTGATTTCTAACTTGTTGTATTTCTTTCTCCCAGGACTTACTTCTAATTTATGGTCTATGAGAACCCCATACCAATACATTTGGATAAATGCATTTTAATTTCTCAAATATTATAAACGTTTTCAAATACATTTGTATATTTTTTGAGGTTCGCAGAGAAATATTTGGGATAGATGACTACTAATTTTTTAAACTTCGAGTTTTAAGATGAAATTTTAAGTTGGAACATCAAGAATTGATGGTTCATCACACATCTCCTTAGTTCATTTGGTTGAGAGGTCGAACTACATCAAGATATATTTGGTTGGGCGATCAACCAGCACACCACACCAGTTGTTTGGGTAGTTGACATTCTTGTCAGTCATACATTAGACCAACAGTCGAAGATAGTTGGGAGATGGATTGACTCGCCCTGCAATCAACTATGAGTTGGATGGATAGTCAGTCAGATTGAGTCTTATCGATATGACTTGACAGAGTGTATTTTGTGGAGTCAACTCTAACTGCCAATGGTTCTATGTGGACAAGATCTTCCAAATTTTGTGGGATTGGGTTAGACCTTGAGAATATAAAAGAAGACCCATTGGGTCATTATCTAAAAATGGAATGTAAATTGATATTTTACAATAGATCATGCAGATCAATGTGTGCAATATGAACTGTGATGTTCTGATCAAAATACTCTATAATTAATTGTTGTAACAATTTCTTTAGGCTCCACCTCTGTTCTTCAAAAAAAATTGTTCGTCTTTTATTGTCTGCAGTATTTTGTTCTCTATTTCATATTGTGTTTGATTTTATTCCCCAACATGGAATAAGAACTAATGGTTTAAAGCTCGACCTATTATTTGCAAACCTTGTTGAGTCAGATCTGTTGTTTGATTGAATCTGGGCTAGTGGTTTGTTGATTGGAACTTATTTAAACCATACCAATCTATCTAGATATTGAATATGGATTCAAAGATAGATCCTATTATTTTGAATGGATCAAATTATGTAGTATGGGCTCTAGATATGGAAACCTTGTTGAAAATTAAGGGACTTTGGTAGTATTCCAAGGTTGTGATACCATATCCAATAGATGCTTTGGAAAAAAATTATATTAATGGAAATAAGGATGAGGTTGTAGGGGTCTTGACGACCTACATCTCACGTGAAATCCATTTTCATCTTAGTGGACTTGACTTTCCGCATCTGGTTTTGAAGAAGTTGAATACCTTTTTCAACCAATTCTGTGAAAGCCACATCATGTAGTTGGAGAAAGAGTTGATCTCTCTCGGTCCTCATTCCTTTGAAAGAATGGAGGACTATTTAATATGTGTTAAGGAACTCCAGTTTTATTTGAGTGAATGTGGAGATAATTACAAAAAGAAGGATGGAAAACTCATTGAGTTGTTCCTGATAAATTTGAGAAAATAATTTGATGTGTTCGTATTGACCTTCCATACCAACTGGAACGCATGCAAGCAAGATGGTAAGGACTACTCCTTTGAAAATTTTTGTGAAATTTTTATTATTGATCAGCATAAATTTCTTGAATAATGCAAGTTTGGTGGTAAGCACAAGGACCAATTTTTCAAGAGTAATGGAAATGTGGATTCCATGAATAGAGTGAAGACTAATGATTCTACACATAAACCTTCATATATTGATCAGGGACCCTAGAGAAAACCACAACAAAGTAAAAATAAGAATTTTTTTTGGTATGGAAACACTGGACATGTCAAGAAGAAATGCTTCAAGAATCTATGCAATTTAGAGGAGAAGGTTAAGAGGCTTTAAGGAGATGTGTCAACTATTCGCTGACCCACAAATAATTTCACCTTCCAAGTGCATACTTCACAGGACTTGATGTCTCACACTATGCAGAATGGATGATTTGTCAACTCTGAGTGTACTCATCATATGAATAAGGATGCCACTTTATTCATGAGACTGAATAAATTCTAAGAGAGTAGAAACTATGTTACTGATGATTTTGATTTGGATGTTGTTGTTCAGGTTGATGTATCTTGTCGACATGGTAAAATTGTCAATGTCTATCATATGCCAAATCTTATTTCCAATCTATTGTTTGTTTCTTAGTTGACTCAGACCAATAATATTGTGTAATTTTGGCCAGATCGGTTCTATTTTTGGGATTTGAAGAAAGGAAAGTTAATTTTCGCTAACAAGATTCTGGACCCAATGAACAACTTATACAATTTTCATAACTCAACTTGAACTGAATATGAAATGAATGCACTTATTTATCACACTAATGAGAGAAGTAGAAATTGGCATGAATGACCTGGACATCTCAATTTCAGAAGTTTGCAGGCACTAGTAACTCATAACATGGTTGTTGTTTGTGAAGGGTGTTTCCCCCTTAGGGTGTATGTAAGGGTTTTTTACTTGGCAATCATCATCGGGCACCTTTTGACTCTAGAAAAGTGTGGAAAGTGCATAAACTACTTGATTTGTTTCACAATGATGTTTTTTATATCAATTTACCTTCACTTGTAGGTGCAATGTCCATTTTGAATTTCACTGATGGTTTCTCTTGTTTCACACAGGTCTTTTTCCTAAAGAATAAAAATATTGTCTTTGAGAAGTTCAAAGAATTATGATTCTTTTCTTAAAATAAATTTGGTCAACCCATTAATTTCTTGAGATAATATAATGGTGGTGAGTATGTAAATAGACCCTTTGAATAATGCCTACATTGATATTGTATTGATTAGCGACGGTCAGTTCCTCACACACCTCAGCACGATGGAGTTGAAGAATGAACAAATGAGACATTAGTTGAAATGGATAGATGTATTTTGCAGAATAAATACCTTCCTTGTCTCTTATGGGTTGAAGTAGTGTATTGTGCCAATTATCTTCTCAATTGTATCTCGACTCGAGTGGTTCCTTCCATGACTCCAGTCAAACGATGGTTTGGAAATAAACCCTATGTTTTCCACCTCTATCAACCACCTCTTTTTGTTTGGATGTCTTTCCTAGGCCCACATTCCTAATGATTGTAGATAGAATTTGGATGCAAAAATTCATGCTTTCATCGTGATGGGATACTTGGAAGATTCGAAATCATATCGACTATTCGATCCTATTCAATGACAGATTATTGTCTAACGAAATGTTCATTTTGATGAGAAGTATTTTGGAGTTAAGTTGTTGAATTCCTTCTCTGGATTGTTTCAGAATGCTCCTTCTTATTTTTTCTTGGAAACTGGTTCTCTTTCTCCCCTCTTTAGTCCTTTGACTGGTCCATTGAACCTTCTTCCTATTTTGACTTGATCATTGATCTCTGAGTAGACTAGTCTGATTTATTCTTTTTCGATTGGTCCAACAACTACAAAACGTACGAATTTTGATAAACCTAATGAAGTGAACCATAGTTCACCTTTTTCTTGTCTACCTCAATGGGATTCCAATAAAATTGAATCCACTAGAGATGATATTGGAGATTCCTCTTGCAGATGAAAGAATCGAAGTCAGAATCAACATGCCACCATTTCCATAATGACTTATGTTCTTGAAACCTTCGACCTTGTTACCTACTCATATGTCAAAGGTTGACCTGAATGTGAACATGCAATGAAAACTAAGTTTGATTCCTTATGAAAGAATCAAACATGGGACTTGGTTCCCCGACCACATGGAAAGAAAATTGTGAAGTGTCGGTGGGTATACAGGACCAAATTTACCTCTGAAGGTGTTGTTGAGTGACATACATCATGTCTCATCATGAAGGGATTTTATTAACGATAAGGCATCGGATACAATGAAACATTTTCCCTCGTTGCAAATATGAACTCTATTTGCTTGATTCTTTCCCTCGTTGCTCATTTTGGATGGAACATTCATCAGATGGATGTGAAGAGTTTGTTTCTTCATAGAGACCTATTTGAATAAATTTACATGGAACAACCACTTGGATTTGTGACATATTCCAATTTGGTATGTCGACTCAAGAATTCACTTTATGGTTTGAAGCAGGCTCCCAGAGCATTGTACGCTAAGATAGATAGTTTATTTCTTTGGCTTGGTTTCAAACGATGTGAATATGATCACAACCTATATGTTCTTCACTCCAATGGAGACACTTTGATTTTTATTTTATATGCTGATGAATTAATCATTACTGGCAATAATAATTCTCTCATCTTTAGATTGAAGAAACAACTTGTCGACTCCTTTGATATGAAATATCTTGACACTCTTCATTATTTTTTGGGTCTTCAAGTATTACCACACTGTGATGGTTTTTCATTTCTCAGTATAAATATGTAATAGATCTATTGACATGTTTTAAGATGGTTGATTATAATCCTTTTACGACTCCCTTTCAGTTTGGAGTGAAGCTTACTAAAAGTTGTCAAACACCCACTATCAATGCTACTCTCTATCGTCAATTGGTCAACAATCTTATTTATCTTACTCATATTCAACCTAATATCTCCTTCTTTTTAGTGTGGTTTATAGATTCATGTAGGATCCCAGTGAAATCCACTTTGGAAATAAGTCAAACACATTGTTCGATATCTGAAGGGTACCACTCATTTCATATCAAATGTTGTTGTATTTCATATTCTCTAGTTGACTTCAACAACTCTGACTGGGATAGTGAAGGAGATGAATAAAAGTCCACTTCTCGGTATTTGTTTTTCTATTTCACTAGACCTTTGGTGTGATATTAGAAACATAAGGTATTCTGCTTGTTGACTCGTGAGTCATCATGAGTGCTATTCAAGGGAATTGCTCAATGTTTGGGATTAATCAACCTTTGGGTGATCTTGGATTTCATGTTCATACCTCTACTACAATCTACTGTGATAACTATAGTGGTATAAAATTTGTTGAAAATCCTATTTTCCACAATAATATGAAGCATGTTTAACTCCATGCTCACTATTTGTGATATTTGGCTCATGACGATGTTGTTTCTCTTGAATAATTTTGCATTGAAGATCAAGTTGTTGATATCATCAATACAAAAATTAGCTAAATCCATATTTATCAAGATTCACACCTTGCTTGGGATCTAGGAATCTTAAAAATTAGCTAAATCCATATTTATCAAGATTCACACCTTGCTTGGGATCTAGGAATCTTCCATTATAGGGGTTTTCTCCAGTGAAGTAATTTCACCTCCTGAATCTCTAGAGCTATGTGATGATGGGGGGGAATTTTAACATCAATAATTGATGGTTCATCACACATATCCTAGGTTGAGTCATTCGAGAGTTCGAACTACATATATATACAATCAGTCAAGTATTTGACATGTCTTTCAGTCGGAAAATCGACTAGTAGTTGAAGATAGTCAGGTGGTGGATCAACTAGCCATGAAATTGACTACGAGTTAGATGGATAGTTGGTCGAATCAATTCCTATCGAGTCAACTTGATAGAATGGATGTTGCAGAGTCAATTATAGTTGTTGATGGTTATATGTGGACAATATCTTCTGGATTCTATGGGATTTAGTTATATCTTGAGACTATAAAAGAAGACTAGTTGGGTCATTATATAACAATGGAATGTGAATTTATATTGCACAATAGATCATCCAGATCAAGATGTGCAATATGCACTATGATGGTTTGATCACAATACTCTATGCCTAAGTGTTGTAATGATGTCTTTATATGCCACCTCTGTTCTTTGAAAACAAAATTCCCTCTTTGATTGTCTACAATATTGTGTTCTCTATTTCATATTGCGTTCCATTTTATTCCCCAACATTTTCAATTGTGTGTCCATCATTCTTTCATATTTTCAATGAAATGTCATCTTAAGTTCTCTACATATTTGGCCATTTCTTTCAATCTATCAAATGATATTTTCTACTTTATGTTATAATGGAAATGTTTCTTGGGAGGATTCCTATTTTATTTTTACATTACCATATTTTCCATTATGTTAAATCTTATATTATTTTGTGAATATCCATAGGAATAAATCTTGGTCTCATCTTAGACCTTTATTTCATTATGAGTGTTTGTTTCATGAAATAAGCATGGTCCGTTCTCATGTTTTATTTTAATTTTGTATATTATTCATATAGAGGAGTACAACCTATTTAAAAATGCAAAAGGATTATTCCTTATGATTTTATCTTTGAGACTCTAAACAATCTTAAAGATCAACTTTTTTGGTGACCATACTGGGGCGTTCTTGAACAAAAGGTTGGTCTTCCATGCTAATAAAATTTGAATGACTCAAAAAGATCCAAATCATCCTCAAATATGATTGGAATTAGACAAAAAAATAAGCATTGTTCATCGGATGTATAATTTAACCATAATGACAAAAAGAAGTTGGGATGAAATCAAAATAATGTGGAAAGATCTTGTTTGTAAAGAATAAACTATTGAGTCTCGGAGAAAAATAAGACAAGAATGCAATTTTGAAAGTTTGAATCAAACAAGGGACGAATGATGAGAATTAACAAAAATATTCTTTAAAATCAAGGTCATACATCACAAATCTCAAATATGGAATCAATGAATGACAGAGAAGAAGAAAGAAATAATCAAAGAAGAGGAGATAGAAGAAATAATGAAATAATATAATATGGAAGAAATAATGAAAGAAGGGAAAATGAAGGATATAAAATCCCTAGAAGAAGGTTGAAATATAGTCCTTAGAATAAAAAAGGAGAACAACATCAATTACCAACCATCCCTCAGGGTGTTCTTCCCATTTTCTCTGGATATGGGATCATGGATCCCAAGAAACATTTAGATCAATTACTCATCATCTATGATATTCATTTAATTAAACATGATGATGTCATGGTGAGATTGTTTCTTCAAACCTCAATAGGTCTAGCTTATGAATGGTATTACAAATAATACAATTTTTTTTTTGATAATATGGAAGATATGTTTATATATAAATCCATGCCACCCATTTCTTATCACACCATTCTAACACAATTCACCCAAATCTATCTTCAAAAGAATGAAATAATTAAGTACTTCAATGTTTGATTCTTCAAGATTCTACACCAAATTCTAGAGGAGCATCATCCAAATAAGTCAATCATATTTGGATTGTATAAAAATGAAATGCCATCAAATTTAAATTATGAAATAACATCTTCACAAATAAATACATTATATGACACAATGAGGAAGGAAACAAAGATGGAAGGGTATATGCTTGAAATTAATGTATATCCATAGATTATTCTTGGAAGAATACAAATACATATGACAATTTTATCAAGGTCATGCCAAGTCCCATCTACCTCAACAGAAATTGACGAATGAGGAGTTGGAAGTGGAATTTTCAAGGCCAACTCCAAAATGTCAGAAACATTTATGAAGATGCTCAAAATACCTATCAATACATAGAAATTTCTTAGTTAAGCAAGACTATTTGAAAAACGCGGAATGAGATAACTTAGCTCAAAAGAAATGAAAATACCATTCCACCACATCAAGACATAAGAGGTTTGTTGCAAAACCAAAGAGAAAGAAATGAAAAAAATAAAATAAATGAAGAATGCATACCAAGAGTACCACGAGTGAAAAAATTGAATGCTATCAATTTAGAAGAAATCATAGAAGAATATTCTATTCAAGAAGTTGAACAATTCATTTAATAGTCGATCAATGATCATCATCAAGAATTAGAATCTATACAAATGGAAGAAAATTTATTGACTCTAATTCAAGAGGTTTATCTTGAAAAACAATATTATGATGATTAAGAAAATGTTGTTCAAAGAAGAAATCAAGAAAACAAATTTAAGCCAGAGATCAACCTGAAAAGGAAAAAGAAAATGCCAATGCTCAAGAACCAAAAAAGAAACAACCAATTATAAATCAACCAAAAATATCATTACAAATTACATATAATGTAATTGATGAGTTAACTAAACTCTAGATCACTCTACTATTCATGGAGGTAGTCAAGATACCTCAGCAAAGGGAAAATATTTTAAATATTTTGGATGATAAAAGTTCATCTAGTTTGAGGATAGAAGCAGTTTTTATGAGCACCAAGGAACAAAACATTTTTATACCAATAAGACCAAGAGGCAAGGTTCCACCATTTTACATATCATTGGAGAATCATGATTTTACATTGCACAATTTATTTGTTGACAATGGAGCCACTAACATGTTATCATTCCATTATCTTTAATGGAGTTTTTTGGAATGGAATTCACAAAGTACTTAGAGACAAGTGAAATAATTTATTCCATTGATTCCATAAAAGTACCATCTTATGGTGAAAACAAAGACTTTCGTGCTCAGATATGTGCAACACCACATATTGCAATAGTGTTCACCATAATAGTGGTTGATCTTCCTCCAACATATGGTGGTGTCCTTGGTAGATATTGGTGCTAAATGATTGGAGAGTACATAGTGAGTGATGAGAGTTGCTTTATGTTCCCAAACAAATATGGAACATTGATCAAAGTACCATGAGAATAGATAAAGACAACATCATTTAAAAATAAAGACGCTAAAATGATGAAAAATTATTGTGATGTTAGAATTGGGAACTATGTTTTTTTAATACCGAGCATATCAGTCGAATAAAAACTTTCACAAAAAATACTTGTCATGGATTATGGAAAATTTCCTTTGTTGGTACTTGTTCTGAGTTTGGCATCAGATTTGGTGTCTTTCTTAAAAATCCTCATTCTTCCATTTATCCACATGCAATTATACTTGAGTTCTCTTGCATTAATAATGAAGTTGAGTATGAAGCATTAATTCAAGGATTGATTCAGGATCTCCAAATAAAAGTTCAATATTTAGCGGTGACTGGACATTCAAATTTAGTCATCAATCATATTAGGAAAAGGTATAAGATCAAAAAATAAAGATTGAAACTTTATGCTAAAATGGTTTGGTATCTTCTTGATTGTTTATGTTCTTTCAATACTTATTTTGTTCCTCATGAAAAGAATCAAATGATAGATTCCTTAGAATTTGCAGCATATCTATCCAAGTGATTCTCAAATAGACAATATTTTTCATGTCAAGATATTATTTCAACCATCTATCCAAGAAAATCAATATTATTGGTAAGTATTCAAAAATTATGAACATGTTGCATACTTCCTTACATATTTATAGTCAATTATTCCARATGAAGAAAATATTGGTGATCAAATTACTCAGAAGGAAGAACCTCATGATTGAGCTATCATCCTCTTTCCAAAGAATTATCTCTGTCTAGAATCACTCTTCACAAAAGATGATCAGAAAAAAAACAAAAGAGTACAAYAGAGGAATAATTTCTCAGTAAAGTGAAAAAAGATTATAAGATAAAAATTTGAACATTTGAAGTAGAAGAATATATAAATATGGGTACTACTTGTACTAATGATGAAGTTAAAAATTATACCCTCCTTTTTGAAGAATTCAAAGATGTTTTTTCCTAGACTTCTAATGATTTGAAGGAGTATGATAAGTCTATTTTTCAACACATAATTCCTCTCAAGGAATTCCCGAAACCATTTAGAAAAAAACTAAGAGTGATCAACCCGAATTTGAAGCCTTTGGTAAGATTAGAACTTAAAAATTTAAATAAGGCCAACATAATTTTTTCAAACTAACATTCACAATGGATGTAAAATATGGTGGTGGTTAGGAAAAAGAATGGTGAGATAAGACGTTGTGTATATTTTTGATATCTCAATCGAAAAAGTGCCAAATAAAATTAGTCCTTCCCACACATGGAGATGTTACTTCAACAAGTCACTAGATTTGCATTGATGTTTATGTTAGATGTATTTTTTGGATACAACCAAGTACTTGTTGTTGAGGAATATAGACCAAAAACTGCATTTTTTACAGCATGGGGAACGTATTCCTATATCCATATTCCATTCGTATTGAAAATTGATGGTGCAACATTTCATAGAGCCATGGACCGTGATTTTAATGATCTAATTATAAGTTTATGGAACATTATCAAGATGACTTGAATATCCATTCAAAATTAAGATAACTACATTTGAAACATCTCAGCAAGTTTTTGGCCGATGTAAATGGTATGGTATATCTATAAATCAAAAGAAGTATTAGGTTATCATATCAGAGGGGAAGATGCTTAGTCACATTGTAAGAAAATACGGTATTTACATTGACCCGGAAAGGATTCATGCCATAAATTATTTAATTCCCTATACATATAAAAAAGGACTGCAATCTTTCTTTGGGAAGGTAAATTTTGTGTGGTAGTTTGTTCTTGATTATACAACAATTGTGAAGCCAATTAACAAGTTACTGAAGAAGAATAGAAAATATGAGTGGAATCCAAAGACTCGAAAGGATTTTGCAAATATAAAGCATGCAATCACTACTGCTCTTTTTCTTTTTAGTCCAAATTTTTACAAATATTTTATATTATATTCATTCACTTCATAAGAGACTATTGATTCCATACTTACACAAATAAATTCAAAAGGAGGAGAGCTTCCAATTTCCTTTATGAGTAAAAAATTACATGATTATGAACTGAATTATTCTAACATATAAAATCAAGATTCTTCTTTGGTAAAGGAATTGGCTCATTTCAAAACTTACATTTTATCATCCCATGTCATAGCTTAGTATAACATACTCCAGTTAAATTGTTACTTAACCAACAACTTAGAGAAGGAATATGTGCATGTTAGACAACACATGTATTCCAACAGAGGATGAACACCTTCAATAGCCACTCACACAACTAGATAAAAGATCAACACAACAATGTTTTCACATGTCAAAACCCCTATGGGGAAATATCCATGACCCCAACCAATGTCCCCACTTGGAGAAATTTATTAATGCAAAGAAAAAATATTACATAGAGTTTCTCACAATCCATCATCGACAAATGATCCTCCATGATCTTTAAATATAGATCATGAATCGATCAATTATTAAGACACGGATCAATGTAGCTATTAAGATCGAGGAGAATATGAACTATCAGATCACTCTATTTTGGAAACATATCGTGAGCTTCAGATTTCCTAACTACAAATGCATACTAAATAAACACACTAATAAACACACTTTTACCTAATGAAACAATAGACCAAGTTTCTCTTAACTAACTCCTAAGTGTCTAAATATCCTAACATCCCCCCTTAAGAACAACTTGGGATAATATTGAAGTATTTACAAAGATGACACAATAGGATAAGGAAGGATGAATTAAATCCTATCCCCTTTAATGACAACTTCCTGAACTCCTAACATAGATCAAAGTTTTGAAAACTTTTCTTTTGTAAGAGACTTTGTGAAAATGTCTACAACTTGATATTTTGTAGTGAAGAAGAGCACTTCAATAANTATTAAGATCGAGGAGAATATGAACTATCAGATCACTCTATTTTGGAAACATATCGTGAGCTTCAGATTTCCTAACTACAAATGCATACTAAATAAACACACTAATAAACACACTTTTACCTAATGAAACAATAGACCAAGTTGCTCTTAACTAACTCCTAAGTGTCTAAATATCCTAACATCCCCCCTTAAGAACAACTTGGGATAATATTGAAGTATTTACAAAGATGACACAATAGGATAAGGAATGATGAATTAAATCCTATCCCCTTTAATGACAACTTCCTGAACTCCTAACATAGATCAAAGTTTGGAAAACTTTTCTTTTGTAAGAGACTTTGTGAAAATGTCTACAACTTGATATTTTGTAGTGAAGAAGAGCACTTCAATAACTAGATCATGAATGATATTTATAATGAAGTGCATGTGTATCTCAATGTTTTTGTTGTGTTGATGTTGAATTGGATCTTCGGTGAGCTTGATGGCACTCTTATTGTTGCACCAAAGGCTGGTTAGATGTTGCTGCAAGAATCCAAACTTTGAAAGGATCTGTTGAAGCCACAAGGATTCCTGACTTGCATTAACCACTACTCTATACTATGCTTCTTCTAAAGAAAGAGAAATAGTCTATTGTTTCTAATAGTTCCAAGTGACAAGTCCTAAACCAAGGTTGAAAACATAACCTGCAATAGACTTCTGACCATCAGGGTTGTCATCCCAATATGAATCAGTGAAACCAACCAATAAAGGAGTCTCCTCTGAATTGTAATGTATCAAAAACTAAACTGTACTAAAGACATACNCTAAACCAAGGTTGAAAACATAACCTGCAATAGACTTCTGACCATCAGGGTTGTCATCCCAATATGAATCAGTGAAACCAACCAATAAAGGAGTCTCCTCTGAATTGTAATGTATCAAAAACTAAACTGTACTAAAGACATACCGAAGTATTCTTTTAGTTGCTTTCCAATGTCTTTCATGGGGTGTTTTCATATACTGGACCATAAGACCAACAAAAAAGGAAATATCAAGATGGGTATGAGTCAAGTATAAGAGGCTACCAACTAACTGACAGTACAAAGTGGAATAAACTTTGGGAGAAGTACAGGTGGAAACAAGATTGACTCCAGACTAGAAGGGAGAAGGGGATGGTTTATAATCTTCCATGTGAAAGAGATGAAGAAGGTCACTACTTATTTGGTTTGAAAAACTTGGACGCCAAGGAAATAGTGCAAAAATCCTAAGTCATTCATTTCAAATTTCTCCTTAACGATGTATTTTGCATGGTTTAAAAGTTTAGGGTCACTACTAGTGAGGATAATATCATCAACATAAAGAAAAAGTATTATGAGATGGATTCCTACTTTCTTGGTATAGACATTAGGATCAAAATGGAATCTATAAAATCCAGTGTCAAAAAGAAAAGTTGTCCATTTTGGCATACCAAGATCAAGGAGCTTTCTTAAGATCATAAATATATTTTTTGAGGTGACAGACAAGGATAGAGGCATTCTGGACATAACCAAGAGGTTATTCCATGTATATTTATTCATGCAAATCTCCATGTAAGAAGGTGGATTTAACATCCATCTAATGGACCTTCCATTTATGTGAGGCAACAAGGGAAATAACAAGGTGGATGGAATTCATTAGGCTACAAAGGAAAAGGTTTCATTATAGTCAATTCCTTCGACTTAGGAAAATCCTTTGCAAACTAATAGAGCCATGTGTATTTCAACACTTCCATATGATGCATACCTATTTTTGTAGACCCATTTACATTTGACAAGTTTTCTTCCTTTTGAAATAGGTACAAGATCCCAAGTATCATTTTCCATTAAAGAGCGATACTCTTTATTCATTGATGTATCCCAATCTAGATGACTCGGAGCCTCTATAAATGTATTTGGATCACGAGTCTCTGAAATTTGATCCAAAAGAGAGGAGGATTGATGGATGTATGAACGTGTTCAATATTGATATGAAGGATCACTAAAAATATCACCATCTTCTTCTTGTGTTGAATAGACCCATCTAGGAAGCAATGACATTGGTGTATGTTCAGGTTCAATGAACTCAATTGGAGGAAGGTGAGAAGGTGGAGGTGTATTTTCAGCCTAATTATCATCATATTAGGAATAAGAAACCAAATAGGAACAAAAGAAGACATAAACTCTAAATATGGCTCATAGGATGACGAAGGAAAACACATTGAATTAGTCTTGCAGGCCAAGAGATTTTCATAAAATATAACTTCTCTTCTAATAATAATTTCATTACAATGTAGTTGAAGAATTATGTAACCTTTGACATCTTCAAAATAAACAACAAATATACACTTCTCACTTTTAGGTTGAAATGCTTTCCTTTTCACATTGGTAATGTCATCCCATGCTACACTGCTAAATACACGAAATTTACTTACATATGGCTTAATTTTAGTCCATGCTTATTACGATGTTATATTTTTAAGATCCTTTGTTGGAGTGTGATTTGATATGTAATTTGCACAATTAAAGGCTTCTTCCCAATACTTTAGACTTAATTCCTTAGATTGGATCATACAATTAGCCATTTCTTTTAATGTGTGATTCTTCCTCTCATCGACACCATTTTTTTGTGGTGTATATGGAACAATGTGTTGCATTTGGATGCCCTGTGTAGTGAAGTAACTTGTAAATTGATTGTTCACATATTCACCTCCATTATTTGTTCTTAATATTTGAATTTTATGTCCTGGTTGATTTTCTACAGGGGCCTTGTAGGCCAAGAACTTGTCAAAAAATTCACTCTTAAGTTTTAAGAAGTAAAACCAACTGCATCTGGAAAAGTCATCTATGAAAGTTAAGAAATAGTTACACCCATAAAAGGAAGGAGAAGAAAATGGACGACACAAGTCACTGTGAAGAAGTTGCAAAGGGGTCGAGGTGTGCTAAGAGGCACATTTGTCAAAACTGTCTTGATGATGTTTTCCAAGAAAAAAACCGGAACAAACACCATCTCTGCATGAAACAAGAGGAAGATAGATCACCATTTGTTGATTACATAGTTTATGTAACGAGAGAAAATTCATATGAACAAGCAACTCATCCCAGTTTTTTCTCAAGTCATCCTTGTGAGAAACCAAAAATGATGGAAAATATGATGACCCAAAGTTGTCAAACTTTTACAACCTGGTAATATCGTTGGCAATTCCATTTGCAAGAAAATGCTGAGGATATTTTAGGTCCTTGATTACAACTTAGTGAGATGAAAACTCTACAATTTTACCTTCACTTTAATGATTGATTTGATATACTGGTATAAGGTTGCAAGAAAGACTTGGAACACATATTACATCATTGAAATGGCCATTATTTACCTAAATTGTTCCAGACCCTACAACACTAAGAGATCTATCATCACCAAAAAATATATTCTTGGTGCTACATTCATTTAGAGAAGAAAAAATGTCTTTATCCTTAGCCATATGATAATATGCTTCAGAATCAATAAGCCACTCATCAAAAGAATAAGTAGAAGTTGCATTGAAGGAGAAACCAGAAGCAAAAAGTGCATGTCCATGAGAAGAAGAAGAAGAAGAAGAAGAATCAATATTAATGGTGTTCTTCATGTTGTGGTTATCCATCTTGTTAAAACATTTAGACTCATAATGACCATGTTTTCCATAAAAGTTGCAATGTTTATCAATCTTCTCACTTTTATTTTTTCTCCTTTATCACCATTAGGAGCGGAAGCTAGATGAGAGGGTTTGGGACCCTTGTTTTTCTTGTTGTTCTAGCAAGGATGTTGCCTCTTGTGATTCTTTGGATTATATTTCTACTTGAATACTAAGGCTTTGTTGGAGGTACCTGCAGTGATGACAACTCCAAGCTCAACAAGCATATATTTCTCTCTAATCAAAGAATCACAAAAATACTCAAGAGAGAGAATTTTATAAATAGTCCCTAGAGCTTCTCTGGTGGCATAGAAGGTAGATACAAACAATGAATATGCACTACCAAGCATAGAAAGAATAATATATATGCAACGCTCTTCTTCCAACTTTATATTTGTAACATTCCCTATCTTCAACTTATGTAGGGTAACGCTACCTAGTCAACTGTATCTTTGTTTTTCTCCTCTGATACAATTTTGAGACATCCCCGACCTTAAACCAACAGGCCAAGCCATGCCACCAAATAACTTTCATTCTTTGATACCATATATATTTATATACATATATATCTAATTCAATTTAAACAGTTATAGAATTTTGTTCATACACCTATTCATAAAGGAACAACATTAAAACATACATGCAATATATACAGACAATTCTAATAACATTATAACTTGATTTCAAGATACATGTCATACACAAAACAAATATTTGGTACTTATATTTTAATATATGACCACCAACTGCGTGCAAACCTTCCACAAAACTCCCAGACTTAGACCATGCTGCTTATCATGCTCAATAGTGGGTTACTCCCGAGATGGGACTAAACTCCACTGAGAAAGGGATTCCTAGGCTTGGCAAGGACAACAAGAAAGTCGCATAGATCAACATGAAGGATTTTATACCAGGATCCACTTACTCCCACATCCCATAGAACCTCATTTCCCACACACCTGTTCCACCCCAGAAGTGTACACCTTCACTATCACAAGTCCATCGGTTGTCCACCTCCCTTCAAGGGCTTCAACAACAGGCTAGACCGGAAGTCTCAAAGTACTGTAGCTACTACGGGATTCCCTCCAGGAGAACTCACTTCCTCAACACACTCTCTCACATGGAGAGAGTTTCTCACAAGACTAACAACCTGCCTCTTCTATCCAACTCCTAAGTCCAGCGGGTAACCACCACCGAAAAAAATGGATATGGGCTTTGGTAATGACAAAAAGCCACACCAGTCTAGAAAAACCATGGGTAGAAACAACAAAGGCTAAGGCATGATATGGCTCAGACACTACGCAGTCTTGTTGTGATTCACAGGAAAAACAATTAGCTTCATAACATGGGTGTGCGGGTTTCAGAAGTTGCAGATATCAATGATGGAGGTAATGGCTAGTTGTGTCAAGGATCTCCCTATTTTAGTGCATGTATCAGTGGGGAGTATGGCATACTTTCCAGAGTGGAAAATATCACGAGAATGGTGAGAGAACCCCCAACAAGCTGACTTTCCCACCTAAAAACTGCATGCACCCAAGTTGACACATTTCTTACTAAAGTTGCATGAGATCCACTTAACACTCATTCCCTTTCCTCGGGAACTTAGGACAACATAGGTTATGTCAAACCTTAGCCTCTAGGAAATAATAATATAATATTATTCCTTTAGTGGTAAGCCCTCTATCTTAGCCCCTATTCCTAGACACTTATCCCCTTCCCTTTCCCTACCTAGTGGAGCTTAGTCCCACATAACGTTTCCTTCCTGGTCGGTATACATGCAACGATGTAATTTTATTAATGATGTGAGTATTTACAAATAGAAAATCAGGCTTATTGGCCTTAGCATATATGATCTCAAGTGTAATAAACACATAAGTCTTCCATCTTATAAGCACTTGGCTCACCATCCTATAAACATAATTAAAATTCAGCAGGGGCTCGGCCTTGGGGTTTTACAATCCCCTCCCCTTATTTTTTCACTGTCCTCAGTGCAACTTATTTACAAAACAAAAAAAATATTTCCAAAATCTTCAAAAAGATGTGGGTACTCTTCCCGCATAGCATCTTCATGCTCCCATGTTGCGTCCTCAGGACTGTACCAGGTCCACTGAACCTTTACAATATTTATGACTCGATTCTAGAGTTGCTTGCTCTTCTAGTCCTGTATGTGCATGTGTTGCACTTGCAAAGAACCTTCTTGCTCCACCTGAATCACATTCCAATCAATTACATGATTAGCTTCAGGTATATACTTCTTGAGAAATGATACATGAAATACATTATGAATAGTCATGGATCTAGGAAATTCAATCATCTAAGCTATTGGTCCAATCCTTTCTAGGATTTCAAACAGTCCACAATATTTGGCTAGCAACTTGGAACAACTTCCCAAATTCAAGGAACTTATGTTGGATTTAACCTCTAGGAAAAAATTATCACCTACTTTAAACTCCTCGTGGGTTCTGCCTTTGTCTACGTAGCTTTTCTTCCTGTCTTGGGAAGCCTTCAAATTCTTATTTATCTTTAAAAATTTCTCTTCCATTTTCTTGAGCAACTCTGGCCCAACCACTGCCCTATCAGTTGGGTTTTTCCAGCTTATTGGGGTGTTTCACTTTCTTTCATAAAGTGCTTCAAACATGCTCACCTTCATTCAGGCTCATCTTCATTGATTGTTGATACCCATTGTTGTAGGAAAATTCTACCCAGTGTAGATAATCTCGCCATTTAGATGTTTTGTCCATCACATACATTCTTAGTATATGTTCTATCACTTGGTTTACTCTTTCTATTTTTCCATCTAACTCAGGATGATATGCTTTGCTGAAGTTCAGGTTCATTCTGAACCCCTTGAATAATCCTCTCCAAAACTTCAAGG
>SNQJ01S0142764.1:32852-44202 GCA_010110895.2 Picea sitchensis
CGGACTAAATGCATGATGTAAGGGGAAATTAACCACATTCCAATCAAGCTCAGTAATGACATCACAAAATTCGTGGCCATTCTCCTGATGATCCGTATACAGTCTCCAATCTGTTATGATCGGATCTCTTATGAAATTCTGCATCATACCAAGAATTTATGATAACTGACAGTTCAAACACTTGGATGATGTTTCAACATCTATTCACCAACAATCTTGCAATGATGACAAGAAACGTGCCACTTGACATGATTTTCGACGGTTAACAATCATTCCTAGGATCGCTTGACATCTGGCTCGTGCGAAAGCACGAGGGTTTTTTTTTTTTAAATTGAATGTGGAAATGCTTTCGGTGGTTAAGGGCCCTTTTCTAGATGCCTCTTATCCGCCAAAAAGGTCAACTTTCAGTGGTTAACAAGTCATTTGATAGACCCATTCAACCACCAAAACCTGTGATTTCAAAATTCGAAAGCCAAGACAAAAAGTGATGATTCTTTCGACTTTAGACTTCAAAAATAGACCATCTAATGTACTCTAAAAATTTTAGAAACAAATTGTTTTGACTCATTCCTATCACCTAAAATTTGAAAACTTAGTACTGTTATTTTAGGAGATAACAAGTAGCATGGCCTGGCCTATTGGTTTAAGGTCGGGGATGTCTCAAAATGGTATAAGAGAATAAAAGCAAAGATACAATTGATTAGGTAGCATTACCCAACAAAAGTTGAGGTTTGGGGACATTAAAAAGTGGTATCATAGACATGGATTCAACACTAAGCCTAGATGGGACATGTTAGTGGAAGTTGAAGAAAAAGTTTCAGAAAAAATTGTTGTTGAAATGGAAAAAATTCAAGTTCAAAGCCCATGGTTTCAACACTGAACTTGGATGGGCCACGAATGAGGAATTGATAGTAAAAATTCCAGATAATTTTGATGTACAAAGTGCCAGAAGGGCGTTGAGAGAACACCTGGAATGTGTTTAGAATAGAAATAGGTATAATGGTATAATAAATGGCCACATAGAAAGAAACCCCGACAATTGTGGTGTTGGGATGTAGGATCTGTTCGGGAGAAGGAGGATCCTTCACAACCGTCAGATCTGGAGAAAAGTGCATGAAGGTTAACCTCCAAGTCATTCAAACTTTGCAACTTCGACAAATTTTATGGGTTATAAGAGAAAAGGGGCCGAAGCCTGAATTTCCAAAGGTCCGAAGAGGATCTACACCATAGATCCGGGTGGGGGAAGTGTTTACCTTTGGATTTGACCAAGGATGGATTAGAACCGTAGGGATACGCTACATGTCAAGAGGTTAGCTTGTTCGAGAATTTTCCATTTAGGATAAATGGAATGTGTTGATGCGCAAACTCCCGAAGTCCGGAGTTCATCTGCACCATTCATCAAAAGGAACACGTGTTGGTAGGTTAGCCTGTTCGAGAATTTAGTGTTCGGGAGAAATGGAGTGTGCTTATGCGCAAACTTTTGAAGTCCTGAAGTTTGGATTTAATCCATATCGTTCATCAAAAGGATATGTGTTTCATAAGATCAGCTTTTTTGAGAGTTCGACGCTCATAAGAATTGGAATGTGCAAGTGTAAAAACCACCGAAGCCCGAAGTCCCGAAGAAAAAGAGTAGAAGTGGAGTGGCATGATGATGATGCTAGTAGTGATGTGGACCTTTCCTAGACATGCCACATGCCACCACATTAGTTGTTGACAAATGTACTATGTGGACCCTGGAAGGTAATAAATTTTAGGAGTTTGATGTTCGAGAGAATTGGAGTGTGCAAGTGTAAAAATTATAGAATCCCGAAGTCCCAAAGTGACGTGGCCTGCTGACGTCAACATGGATGACGTGAACACATGGGATGTGTGCCATGTGTCAGTGAGTTAAGAACCTTTTGAAGATATAAATTCCAATTAGAAAATGACACATTTCATCCACCATATTGGGTTTTGGCACAAGGGCAGACCCAGGGTTCAACGCTACAACAGTGCACCAACAAAACCCTAACTACAAGCCCTTTTGGTAACATCTGCAAAGCAGATGAAGTCTGACTCGAGGTAGAGGCAGGGGTGGTTGCAGGAATCAGATGTATGCAACCTTAGCTGGGAGATTGATCTGTGATTACAACACCTTAACAGAGCACTTAGCAGTTATAGTTCATAGTATTCACTTCGCAGAGAAAACCCTAATTACATAGTAGCACAGTATTRAACCATATCTAACATATAGACACACTTAGCATAAGRGAATAGATCAGATCTAGCATTTATTCACATTACTAAGCACTAAGCTACTATATCAAATGCATCTAAACATACATTACTKCATTAATCATATGAACAATAAATAGTCACAMTGCATAAAGCAACCATAACACAACATATATGTGGCTCACCCCTAGCCCGGGGCTACATCCACCAACTCTTCTTCTCTTTTATTATCTTCGGTCAATCAGCTACATGCACAGAGCCTCAAAATCCTACTTTGCATAAGACAGGAGATCAGTGCACACTTCGCTATATCCTCCTTCCCCAAGATAGGTCACAACACAAAGCATTTACACTGTCTCTTACAATCACTTGCACTTAGCTCTGCAAGTTCTCAACATAGCATGCATGAAGCATTTACAATATATACTTAGCACTTAGAATGGTATCAAAAACCCTTCTCCTCTTTCTTACATCACCTAGACTTCTATTTATACATTAAAAAAAGGTCTTAAACATGGGTAAACCCATGGGACGACATCCGCATACCCGTTACATAAGCCCAAAACCCAAAAATCCCTAAAAAGGGGGTAAAGATCCTGTGATCTCCGCTTTGACTTGTGCTCCACCTTCGATAGCCTCTCAAAGTCCCAAATGTAGGTCAAACATGACCAAGGATCCTCAAAACTTGGTCAAAGGCCAATAGTCCCCCAACACTCACCTGTGACTCATCCCGAGTCACTCTGATCTAGTTAGCTCTGCTTAAAAATCCTCAAGCTTGGCTCGAGCTGCTTCAACCTGTTTTTGTGCCAAGGCTTCCCACTCAACGAACTCTTGGATAACTACTTCATTGATAGGTCCCTATAAGTGTTGTTCAATTGTAGTGACGACTTGTTATATTTCTTCTCCTTGGGCTTCAGTCTCCATGAATAGTTGGCAAGCCTCATCCTGGATAGGTTGGAGCCTCTGATTCACTTCCATGACTTTGCTCTGAATGGTGTGGACCTATTGTTGAGCAGTGAGTTGTTCTTGGGATCACTTCATCCTCTCGACTGTTGATAGAGGCTTCAACTGCACCTATACTATTTCTTCTTGCTACTTTGCCTCCTAGAGCTGTGACTCCAGTGCCTTCAATTCAAGATCCTTAGTGAGTTGCTCATAAGTCTAGGCACTGCGATCACTTAGTTGTTTACATTCCATGGCGAGGGCCTTGATTCTCTCAACGACACTTCGAGCAGTTGCTTCTCTTTGATCTCATACATCCGACAGAGTGTTGGGCATTGTTCGTAGCACTAGATCTGTGATTCTTTGTTGAAGCTACTGGAGATCTTCCGCAAGCTGTGCTACTTGATTCTCTACTAGTTCTTCTCTTTTTCTCTAAGCTTATCATAGAGCGAAGTGCTCTGCTAACTGCTTCTTTGACTTTGAGCTATTTTGTGAGAAACTGCTCTTTCTCTTGCTGGATTTGTGCTTTTTCCTCTTCAGACTTTGTTTGGAGAGCAACCTTCTCCTGCTGCACAACTCGGTGTTGCTCTATGACTAATTTTTCCACTTAATTTAGGGCCTCTATGGCCTTTTCTATTTCTTCCTGTGTGCGACGAAGGAAATATTTGGTCACATCAGCTAGTCTGCAGAGTTGGGTAGACTCATCTCCCAAATCTGGTGCTTATGATGGCGGTGACGCAGTGGATACTGCGCGGCTGGATTGAAGGGCCTATTGTACCCCTCTGAGTTCAACCTCGATTATGTCGTACATATCCTCGTGCTTAGCTTCATGTTTCTACAAGACATCCTGTGAGGCATCTACTACAGTTGCAATGATGAAGTTGAAGTCATCGATCGTGAGAATGGTTCACATCGTGGTTTTTCTCTCTCTTGACTTCTTCCATGAGGTATGTTTCGTGGGGGAAACATTTCTTTTCTTTGAGGGATCAACCTCATCAACAAGATCCCTAGGCAATGTTACATCGCCTTGCTTCTATTGATATTATTTTACATTGGTCTCTTCTCTATCTACTTCGTCATCACCTCATCATCCAGGTGATACTGAAGCAGTTGCATCTGGTGCACTTCTCAGGTTTTTTACTTCTTCGGTCTTCTTCCTTCTGCTGGTTCCAAGTGTGTCATGTTCTTTGTGAGTGGCCTCCGAGCTGCCAATTAGTTCAGAATCAGACATTTCTATAGGGTCAGCAAGGATAAGGAGGTCTACTAACCAGTCCTTAGTTATCTCATCGAGGTCCTCCTCTATGATCTTATAGTATGATTGAATCTCTTCTTTATGCTCATATGTGCGCACAATGATATAAATGAACTATCGATCTGTGCAGAACTTCATGAGAGGTTTGAATCGGTGTAGGGTATTTGGAATCATGTAAGGGATATCCCCAATAACCCTCTTCAACTAGAGATAGTACATGTGGAATACTATGTTTGACTGCCACTTTTTTCTTATATCGCTCGAGTACCAGAGCATGGTGAACTTCGCAACGAGCGGTTCGAATGAATCAATGTCTAGGAAGGTCACACATTTTGGAATATCCCAAGCAATAAACACTATGAGGATCAGGAGCCACCTAAAGTGGAACTCGTAGCCCTAATCATGAGCTTCACGACAATCCAATTCCATCTGGTTAACTAGGTACTTCACCCAGTTCATCTGGAGTCCTTCTACACATTTCCCAGTGAGGTCAACAATGAATCCTGTGACCTGTGTAGGTCTATTTTTTCTCACAAAATTTCTTGTGATCAGCTGGTAGGCTAGATGCACTACACCATTCTGGATGGAAACTACCTTGTAGCCTCGCATCCGATTTTCTACATCGCCATATGTGTCTTTGATCCTCTGTGCCAATGCATGATCTGTAGCCTTCCCTACGTAGAATTCCTGTGGGTCGGGTCCTTGCATGCTCAATCAAGTGATCCTATGGATCAACGTCAGATTGAATATGATGCATTGGTATATCCATATATAGCCACCATTGTAACATGATAGCAGGATCTTAACACATGCATTAACCTCCTGGTGCCTTCCAAAGTGTGGAATCTTCATCACATTCAAGAGGGTGGAATGCACGAGGTTCATAGTCCATGGCTGAGGGATTATTTTCGAGTTCTTCCCTTTTGTCCTGGTCAAATAATTGTAAGGAGCGAGCATGCTATAGTTATTGCAGTCCCCTAGGTTGAAGTCATTGAATTTTAATGTCGTGATCTTATCCTGCTACGTTCCAACTGCATGTATCCCCTTTGGTAGGTACATAGTAACCATGGTGTAGTCAAAGTCTCTTGGGACATTGTCATGACTCAGCGCGCCAGCCAAAGGAAGGATGTAGTCAGGTAGGGTAGTCATCTCGATACTTGGTTCTTTTCTCTGTTGTAGGTTGGGATGGTCTAGATCCACGAGCAGTCAATGGGGAGGCTTGCACTCCTCTCGTTGATGAGGCTTGATCTCCGACGAAAATCACCTTCTGAGCCATAAGGTCGATTAGAACTTCTTCAACGACTTTATCTATGGCACTGAGCTCGTCTGACATGCACACTTAAATTAGATAACTCAGGTGGATGAATGAGTGTTCAAAGCAATAGAACAAGTGTCAATCTCAATAAAAACAGTGCTATAGCAATGATTTGGCTAGGATACAATTCACAAAAGTGTTTTCGGTGCAACAGTTGATGCAATAAGTAGACAACGATGTAATATATATCTCTAATGGACGAGAGGCCTTCATCAATGCATTTATTTCCGTTGTGGTGCAGTCCCAACAGTCTGATGGCGAGATTTCTGGACATAAATGTTGTTCTAACCATTTAGGACATCGGGCTAATGGTTATAATGTTTTCAACGGCTATATTTCTTCACCATGGCAAAGTCCTAGGTTTCGTTGTTCTGATATCTCAACGAAGTTCCAGTTTTGCAAACATTCCTTTTGCAAAGTCCCTTTTGGAACATTTTGCAACTTTTCTATATTTTCTCTCTTCTTATTGAGCTTTCTAGCCTTCTTCCCTGTAATATTCTTCTCGGTATTCCTCTTTCCATTCCAATTCATATCTCCTTTTAGCATAGTAACTTCACGTTGTTGATGGTATTTTGTAGGGTTTGAAATGATCCCCAGGTTAATAAGAATGTTTGCACTAGGGTTATAGTAGCTAACCTGCAAAAAATTCTTTCTAGGATCCTGCATCCATTCGTTAGTCCAAACATTCTTTCTATGCATAGGAATAACATGTCTTTCATTATTTCTATCAGATCTACTCATATCAAACCTTCTTTCATCTAATTGTGCCCTATTTTTCAAGTTAGGACAAAATGTATCAAACATACCTAGATCCATAGTTTTGAAACAAAAACTTCCACTTATCTTACCTTTTTCAATCACAAATTTTCACTGTTCTTATCTTTAACAAAGCACAAAGCTTTAAGATCTTACCTCTTTTCTTTAGATCTGAATTTTCTTCTTAGCACAAAGCTTCACAAGTCAAGTAGAATATTACGCATTAGGGAAACATATCTATGCACAGAGATTTCTTTTCTTCAATTCCCAACAATCATAGTTTCAGTCCCGACAATAGAACCATTTGTTGGCATAGGGGCAGAACTAGGGTTCAATGCTACAACAACGCACCAACAAAACCCTAACTACCGACCCTTTTGGAAAAACCTGCAAAGTACATGAAGTCTCACCCGAGGTAGAGGCAGGGGTGGTTGTAGGAATCAGATGTCTGCAACCTTAGCTGGGACACCAATCTGTGATTACAACACCTTAACAGAGCACTTAGTAGTTATAGTTCACAATATTCACTTCATAGAGAAAACCCTAATTACAGAGCAGTGCAATATTCAACCAGATCTAACATATAGATGCACTTAGCATAAAGGAATAGATCAGATCTATCATTTATTCACATTACTAAGCACTAAGATACTATATCAAATGCATCTAAACATACATTACTAGATTAATCATATGAAAAATAAACATTCACAATGCACAGACAAACCATAACAAAACATATACATCGTTCACCCCCAGCTTGGGGCTATGTCCACCAACTCTTCTTCTCTTTTATTATCTTCGGTGAATCAACTACATGCACAGAGCCTCAAAATCCTACTCCGCATAAGACAGGAGATCCGCACACACTTCGTTAGATCCTCCTTCCCCGAGCTAGGTCATAGAACAAATCCTTTACACAATCTCTTACATTCACTTTCACTTAGCTCTACAAGTTCTCAACCTAGCATGCATGAAGCATTTACAATCTATACTTAGCACTTAGCATGGTATAAAAAACCCTTCTCCTCTTTATTATATCGCCTAGAATTCTATTTATACATTACAAAAAGGGCCTAAACATGGGTAATCCCATTGGTCGACATCCCCATACCTGTTACATAATCCCAAAACCCAAAAATCCCTAAACAAGGGGCCGAGATCCTGTGATCTCCGCTTCAACTTGCACTCCACCTTTGAGATCTTGTCGAAGTCCCAAAAGTAGGTCAAACATGAACAAGGATCCTCAAAACTTGGTCAAGGGCCAACACTGGGCCACATGTCTGCTTCTAGTATTTCACCACGTGGCACTCCTCTCGAGCATGGGTAGTGGGGCCCTGATGAATACATAAAATAGTTAAATCCTTGGAGAAGAATTTAACCAGATCGGGCCCATGATAACTCGACCCAAGTAGATGTGTGGTGCCCAATCATGAGGTATGGAGAATTAAAATTTTGGGATAAATGGTTCATGATGGAATGAGAGGAAGAAATCCCCGAAGTTTCATAGCATCGAAATAACGTGAAATAATGATGTCACCAGGGGTGATGTGGAAGTATTCAAATATTCATGGTTTGAGAGTTTTAGGGTGTGCATCTGTGAAATACTCTGAAGTCTCAGATCCTTGAAGCTTCGAATTCATGGAGCCCCGAAGTCCCAAAGCCCCGAAGCTTCAAAGTCCCGGAGCCCTGAAGCTCTGAAGTATCGGAGCCCTGAAGCCCCGAAACCCAGAGTTCCGTAGTAAATATCGGTCATTGGATGTTGGTAAGACATGGAATGTTGATCCACCCTGCTTCACAAGTTCGCCAATTTGGCACTCTGGGAGATTTGTTGTGATGTGCTTTGGATACCACCGAAGCCGGGAGTTTCAGAGTTCCTATCCACCATAGATCTGAGCAAGGAATGTGGACCGTAGATCCATTGTTATTCATGCATTCAACAATTCGTTGTTCTTTGATGTTTGTGATGTGCAAAAAAGGGAAACCTCTGAAGCTTTGGAGCCCAAAGTTTCAAGACTCCAGATAAGTCCCCAAATCATTAGCATTGGGTCACAGCTATGGTCACATGTGCACCAAGGGCTGAAGAAAAAGGGGCTAGTGCCCACAAATTGTTGCAGAACATATATGGGATTAGAGATAGAAACCTGAGAGGTTCTTGATCGACCAAGACCCACTGAAAATGGAGTCTAATATTCTTTTGTTGAATCAAATTGTTTACATTATTCAGTAAAATTATTAAGTCATGTAACCTAACAAATTTCGGTTGACTGCACATTTTGCAGAGTTAACAATTGTCAGAACCAAACTGAATTGTTCCATAGTGTAGAGAAATGGAGGAGGCAGATGATGCTTAAAGTTAGTAGGATGAAGTTAGAGGAATGGATGTCCATTTGGTAATTGAAGTATTGAACTCCAATAGGCACGGAGAAGAAATAGATACAGACGTGGGTATGATAAAAATCATTAAAAATTTGCAAAAATATTTCCAAATTCACCAGGAAGATAATGAAAGGCTTAAGAGAGCTAAGGAACAATAAGAAGAATTCAACATGAAGTTGATGCAAAGCCTAGAAATAATTTAAAAGAAGATGGATAAATAAGGTGGATCCAAAAAATTAGGAAGCCATGGTTCCCCTGATGAGGAAAGAAGATGAAGAAGTGATAATAGACATCACTGGCAATCTCGAAGGCATTCTAAAAATAGGACGAACAACAATTCAATTCCATCCCCTACCCAAAAACATAGGAAATATGGAGTGGATGAAGTAAATGGAGAAATGAACAAGATCAAACCTCCTACTTTTGATGGAGAGTCCAAGAAGGATGAAGATGATAAGGCATTGATGTTGGGCATGAGGAAATATTTCCAACTGTAGATTTACTCTTCTCGGGTAGAAGGAAGAATTTCCATCTATAAACTAAAAGGAAATGTGTCCATATGGTTGGATCATCTTGTGCAAGTGCAACACGTTAGAGAGAAGAATGTTACATGGAGGGAATTCAAGAGGCATTTTGAAAATAAGTACTTAACTAAGAGGTATTATGACAAGAAAATGAATTATTTATTTGAATTCAAGATAGGAAGTATCTCCCTTGATGAGTATGAAATAATATTATTGGAGTTGTTGAAGTATGTCCCCTTCATCAAGGATAGGACAATTAAGATTCAAAGGTATCTGAGTGGGATTCCATATTTCATCAGTGACAAGATCCAGCATGATGATCCTAAAACTATGGAAGAAACCATAAGGAGAGAAAAATTCTTGTTTGATCAACAAAAAGGGAAACCTATTTCCAAAAGGCTTTGGAAGACAAGAGGAATTTTAAAAAGGAGCAAAGGCAGAAGGGGAACAAGCCACCATTTTTCAGAAATAGTCTTCAAGGACATCCAATTTTGAGAGAGACTAGGATTGCTGAAGTAGGTGGGAAAAGGCCAAGGAAGAAACCTATGGAATGGTGGGGTTGTAAAGGAGATCATAGGTATAGATATTGTCATCACAAAGTGACAAAGTGAGAGTTTTTCACAATGTTAAGCAAGAAGAAATGGTAGAGGACATGGGTAGAAGAGTACCAAGGGTCTATGCAGCCCTGGACAACAAGCAAGGTGAGTTTCAATCACACATGATTGAAGTTAAAGTTATGATCAATAACCATGCCATTACTATTTTAATTGATTCATGGGATAGTCATAGCTATATCGATCCCAAGGTAGTGTAAATATTGTAATTTCCAAGAATCAATCATGGGAAATCTTGGTTGGTGCAGTTGGCTACAGGAACCGAGAGAAAGGTTGTTGAGTTGATTAATTCATGTCCAGTGGGAATGAAAGGACTAAGTACCAAGGTAGATTTGAACATCTTGACTTTGGGATCATATGACTGCCTAATTGGTATGGATTGGTTAGAAAAACACCATGCCATATTAGACTGTCGTATCAAGTCATTCACTTGCCTGGATGAGGTAGGAAATCAGAAAACAATCCAAGGAATTCCTAGGGCAGTTATTGTCTGAGAGATTTCAACGATGCAGCTGAAAATGTGTTATAGGAAGGGCTGCCAAATATTTGCAGCTCATATGGAAGAAGCACCAAAGGATAAGGTTCCCAAACTGGAGGATTATTCAGTCCTGAAAGAGTTTTTCGATGTGTTCAAGGAGGTTCCAGAGCTACCCCCAAAGAGAGATATTGATTTCTCTATAAATTTGATGCCTAGAGCAGCTCCAGTGTCAAAGAATCCTTACAGAATGAGTAAACGAGAGATGAAGGAGCTACAAATGTAGCTCGAAGAACTTTTGAAGAAGGGGTATATATGCCCAAGTGTGTCACCTTGGGGTGCCCTAGCTTTATTTGTCAAGAAAAAATATGGGACCTTCAGACTGTGCATTAACTTCAGGAAGTTAAATAAAGTAACTATAAAGAACAAGTATTTCTTACCAAGAATTGATGATCTCTTCAATCATTTGAAGGATGCAGGGATATTTTCAAAGATAGATCTCAGGTCAGGATACCATCAGGTAAGGATTAAGTATGAATATATCAGTAAGACTACCTTTGATCAGGGGATTAAATTTTGCTCAAAAATTCAAAGTGCTCGGAATCACTTCAAACCGGACAAGAGCGTAGACCTCGTTGTTGCGAACCCAACGCAACTCGTTTTGTCTCAAATAGACATAGGGATCGAGAGATATCACAATCTATTCGGAATGTCAAACAGGCAAAAAAGGGGACGCTGACTGTACAGTCCATACAGGCTGATGTGGCAGGGACGTACGACAATATGCTGATGTGGCATGTGGTGATGTGGCAGTGTTTGGTTGGTAGCTGAGGGAGAATGGTATTCTGACATGTGGCATCGTTTGGACAAGTGATTGGG
>SNQJ01S0142765.1:13133-24587 GCA_010110895.2 Picea sitchensis
TAATTATACTATGTTTCATTTACCTAGAACTATTTATAAATAGGATAACAAATATGGTCACATGAAGATGTTAATACATTCCTATATTCATTTTTATAGATGTCACAAAGTCATATATAGGTGCATGTCCTTTATAGATGGACATATGGAAAGGTCTTGTTAAGTGTCATATATATTACACTATAAAAAATTGTCACAATAGATCATACCATAGTTTCTAAAATCAATTATATGTATTTTTTTTTTTAAATTAAGATTTAATTTACTATTTGGATAAGAAAAAAACATAAAATACTTAAGAAAATAACATACCAACCATGGAAAAAATTAACATACCAATCATGAGCAGAATTAACAAAATTAATTATGTTCTATTTCTGTCATATTTAATTCAGATTTAATTATGTTAATTCTGTCATTTTTCATAAAATGACAACAAATCCAACAAAGATTAAAAACACACATCAGTTTAGATATGCATTACTCTTAGTTATAACAACATATCAAACACACATCATAGAACATGAACAAATCTTCTTGTATGATTCATAACCCTATATTATGTTGAGATCATATAGACGTGTAGAGTAGATTATCATAAGTTGAATGTAAAGGATGTTGTTGTATTTGTATTAGTACTGAGTTAGAACCAAACCCATAAATATGAAAAGGTATAATAATTGCATACATGTAACATATGAGAACAACCAGTATAGGTCTTATTCATATCCTATACTAGGAGTAGGACCCTAATCAATAAGAATGCAACATCAATGTCATTATGAACAAATATGATGGAATTACTTCTAAGCAAAGAATGTAGTGTAATTCAGTTTGTTCGCAGGACTTGTTGTGGTATCATAACATATTAGCTCATTACTTCATCATGTTCAACCCTATACAGTTAGTTGGTATGGTTACAACAGGTTTGATTCATGGTTCTGTACACTTCCTTTATCCCTATTGTTTCCATGATTGTAATTTTTAACTAAAAATTTAAATTAGAAATACTATTAGCATAAAAGTGGATTTTTTGTTAATGTTGCACTTATTTTTCTCCTATTGCAGCAACTACTATAGACATATTTTTGTATTTCAATCTTTTTGTTAGGTCTGTTAAATATTGTGATATGTACTAGGTCCTTTATGGTGATGTTTCTTTACAGTTGTTGTCAGAGTCTAATTTTGTTCAGTTTGGGCACTATTCAAGGTAGTGGTGGCCCTGTAGCAGTCATGCTTAGCCCTTGGTCTCATTGTTTATAGTTAGAATATCTAGTCTGTGTCCTACCCTAAAGTTTACAATCTCTTCAGGCCTCTGTCTATTTTCTGCAACTTTGTCTATTTTCTTAGCGGTTGTATGGATTTCCTATGGAACTGGGCCTTTGTTACTAGTTTTATATCTACTTATCCTGTTGCTTGAGGTACTACATGGACATGGTCGAGTATGGCCCTATCCATGTACATTGACATGCTCGAATTTGGGCATGTCCCTATACATGGATAGGGCCATATTCGTCCCTCTCCATGGACAGGGACAGGTCCGAATTCGGGCCTTTCCCTATACATGGACAGGGTCAAATAAGGCCCTGTCAACATTCTAAACTCAATTTTTTAACTACAAATTTAAATTTTCTAAAAATTAAACATTTAAACATATTTGAAATTTGGCCCTATTTAAACATATTTGAAATATGTTTAAAAGTTTAAAATTTAAACATACTTAAACATAAGGGACATATCCATATTCGACCCTGTCCATGCACAGGTACATGCCCAAATTCGGGCCTGTCACTGTACATGGACAGGGTCGAATAAGGCCCTGTCAACAATAAAAAATTAACTTCTAAATTATAAAATTTAAATAGAAATTTAAAATTTAAGCCCGAAATAGAAATTTAAATAGAAATTTAAAATTTAAATTCTAAAATTCCAAAATAACTTCTAACTTCTAAATTCTAACTTCTACATTGACATGGCTGAATAAGGCCCTGTCAACATTCTAACAAAGTTTCTAAACTCAATTTTTTAACTAAAAATACAAAATTTCTAAACATTTAAACATATTTGAAATTCGGCCCGATTTAAAATTTTAAAATTTAAACATGTTTAAACATAATGGACATGGCCGTATTCGACCTTGTTCATGTACAAGTATAGGCCCGAATTCAGGCATGTCACTGTACATGGACAAGGATGAATAAGTCCCTGTCAACAATCTAAAAAAAAAAATTAAATCCTAATTTAAAATTCGAAATTCTAAGCTATAATTCTAATCTAAACATACCTGAAAGAATGCCCACTGCTCCAACATCCACAACACCGCCCGACCGTTGTTCCAACATCCACCGCCCATTCGCCCGTAGAAAACGATCTCCACACAACAAATGCCAACAACAACCAAACGTTCTCTGCAAACGCCAACATCAAACGCTCTCTGCCAAACAACAACAAACGCTCTCCGACGAACAACAACAAACCAACAAATGCTCTTGGCACACCTCTCACAAAAAACTCTCTTCGGACACCTCGCACAACAAACACCATACACCTCGCACAACAAACGCTCTCGCAAAAACTATTGTAGAAGCTATGTGCGGGTAATCTATAAACATTTTTTCGATCTAACTAATATTTCGTCCGAAAGGTTTTTTCAGCGAAAATAATCTTTCTACCGAAAATTTCTTTGGGCCAAAAGATAGTTCGGATGAAACATTATTTAGGCCAGAATATCTTTCGGTCGAAAAGATGTTACCGGACGAAAAATATCCATCTAGATAAAATTGTTCACAAAAATCGAGGGCGTCGTCGGGGTGTCGTTCGATTTGAAATTCAAAGTTTTGGCCGAAAAAATAGTACTTTCGGCCCAAAAAACATTTTTTGAAATTTTGGAGACTTGATTGTCACGAAAGTGTTACCCACCTTCATGAATTCACCCTGGCACACGAAAGGAATAGGTGTGAAAACCTAGATTCAACGTGCATTGGTTTAGTGTGCATGTTTTGAATGCTTGTGAATCCTTTTGTATATAAATCATGATGTAACACACACCGATGAAAGTGAGCAAGGTTGGTGCACTAAGGAAAGAGTGTGCACAACTCAGAAATTTTGTGCGCACTAATTTTAAATGCACAGACAATTTATTTGGTTGTTGGTGAGCCTGTATGCAAAATATCAATACCTTTGTACTTGGATGTAAATCTAATCACATGGAATTAATGAAAATACATCCTTTCTATAGACCGACCACGTAAAACAGTTGGGGGGCTTCAACTCCACTAGCTGAGGTCAAGGGGGCTTAAATCCAAAAATGAATATTTTATTAATATTTCATAAAAAGTGTAAAGAAATGATATAATATTATATCCTAAGTCCTGGGAGAGGATGAATGGCTAAAAGCAGTTCTCAACATGAAAAGTTTCAAGTTGGGGACATGTTGTGGACATAAGGCAATTCCCAACTAACAAGTGTCAAGTTTGGGAGCATGAAGTCAAATGGTTCGAACTTAGTCCATTCCAAGGGGAGAAAAATCACACAGTGATTTCATACCATTGCAAGGGGTAAGGGGGACAAATATTCTACATGGAGCGAATTGTTTTGTCATGACCCAATTGTTCCATAAGTGATCTTGTTGATGTTGTCATGAGCCAATTTTCACTGTAAACAATATGTTAAATGTTGGTTGTAGAGCCTGATTATCTCCCTGATTCAGAGGTCTTTGTTTTCATCCATGTTTATACCCCATGAAGACTTTACAACCCAGAAGAATGTACACTCCTCCACGTGGGGGAGTGGAGAGGGGCATTAAATGTATATTGTAATTTCATTGTCAATCTGTACCATTCATTATAAGGTCGCATATCTGATGGTAGAAGTTATGTTAGGGTTTTTTTCCCTAGAAGGAAACCCTCTTTATAAGGGAAATTTATTGTGGCTATGCATCATTGTGAATATTGTATTATGAGAGAGGATACTGTGAGAGAAATAAGAGGAAGTTAAAACAGGTGTGTTGTAGGTTGTATCCCTTCATTTGTGGGATAATAATAAAGGAAGGACCTGACAATTTCTTTGGTGGACGTAGCCCACACTGGGTGAACCATGTATATTTGTGTCTCTATTGTATTATGTATCTTTTGTGTTTTATTTCTGCATTTATTTTATTTTATTGCTCCGCGATCTTGTTTTTATAACAACTGGTATCACAACAAAAGGTAACTTGTAGGAAAAGAGGGTTCCTGGTTCGAGTGGGAGCAATGGCGAAAGATGGAAAATTTAGGTTTGATAAATTTAATGGCCAAGACTACGAGTTATGGAAGATGCATATGGAATATTATTTATATCAGAAGGATCTATTCCTACCAATGGGTGGAATATAAAAGAATACTATGACCATGAAGGATGAATAATGGGAGGTTCTTGACAGAAAGGCAATAGGAACGATATGGCTGAGCGTGGCAACGTCGGTGGCTTTCAATATTTCGAAAAAAAATACAATGAAGGAGATGATGGAAGCATTATCTAAACTGTATGAAAACCTCTCAACGTCCAATAAGGTATTTCTAATGAAGAGATTATTTAATATGAATATTTCAGAAGGTGGGTCTGTTGTTGATCATTTAAATGAATTTAATATGGTTACTAGTCGACTAAGTTCTATAAAAGTGGACTTTGATGATGAGGCCAAGGCTCTTCTAATCTTGTGCTCATTGCTAGAAAGATGGAACGGCTTGGTTATGGTTGTAAGTAACTCTGTCTTTGGTTCAAAAACCTTAAAATTTGATGATGTTGTTAGTGTTATCCTTTGTGAGGAAATGTGATGAAAAAGAACAAGTAATGCATTAAACATGGAGAATAGGGAAAAAAAAGGATAGAGTAAAGGTCTCAGGGAATCGCGAGATTCTAGGAAGGGAATGTCCAAATACATATTTGGAAAGATAGAGTGTTGGAATTGTGGGAAGAAAGGACATCTGAAGAAAGATTGCAGAGCTCCAAAGAAACAAAGAGATGGACAATACTAGAAAAATTAGGAAGAAAATATAACAGGTGATGTGTTACAAGATCCTTTGATTGTTTCTATAGATAATATTTCTAAGTCTTGGGTAGTATATTCAGGGGCTTCATTTCATGCCACACCCCATAGGAAACATTTTTTAGATTATGTTCAAGGTGATTTTGGACAGGTTCATTTGGGTGATGATGCACCATGCAAATTTTTTGGAATGCGAAAGGTAAAAATAAAGAAAAGAAATGGAAACCAATGGTTGTTGAAAGAGGTAATACATGTTCCATATCTAAGGAAAAATCTAATTTCAACAGGGAAGTTGGAAAGTCAAGGTTGTATATCCATAATTACATATAAGGTATGGAAGGTGACCAAAGGATCATTGGTGATAGAAAAAGGAGAGAAGGTAGGTACATTGTATTTATGTATTGGCAATACTGACTCTTATATGTCTTTAGCTTCTACAGGAGTAGATACAACATTGTGGAATCATAGGCTTGGACACATGAGTGAGAATGGGATGCAGATACTTCACAAAAGAAATTTGTTTCCAGATCTTAAACAAATTGATTTGGATTTCTGTGAGCATTGTGTTTATGGGAAAGAGAAGAGAGTCGGATTTCTCAGAGTCAGAAAAGAAAAGAAGAGTGAAAGGTTAGAGCTTGTGCATACAAATGTACGGGGACCCGATCATGTATCATCTCTTGGTGTCTCTCTTTATTATGTTATTTTTATTGATGATGCAACTAGAAAAACTTGGGTTTATTGCATTTGAAAAAAATATGATGTTTTTGATACTTTTAAGAAATGGAAAAATTTGGTTGAGAATGAGATAGGAAAAAGGTTGAAGTGTATCAGATCAGACAATGGAGGTGAATATTTCACCAAGGAGTTTGATTATTATTTTTCATACCATGGGATTCATAGAGAGAATGCAGTTCCAGGAACACCACAAGAAAATGGTGTGTCAAAAATGATGAATAGAACAATCATGGAACACGCAAGGAGTATGAGATTGCATGTTGGTTTTCCCTTACAATTCTGGGAAGATGTTGTAGATATTGTTGTTTACTTAATAAAAAGAGGACCCTCAATCTCTTTGGATGGTATAATTCCAGAGGAGACATGGACATGTAAAAGGGTAAACTATTATTTTTTGAAGACTTTCGATTGTGAATCATTTGTCCATATTGATAAAGAAAATAGAACAAAGCTTGAGCCAAAATCCAAGTAGTGTACCTTTATTGGATACGGTGTTAATGATTTTGGTTATCTCTTATGGGATTATGAAAATAAAAAAATCATTAGGAGTAGAGATGTCATATTCATTGAGAATGTCATGTACAAAGATCAGCTGCAGGGAAATAAACAGGAAAAAAAAACCCAGAATACACAGTGCTTGATGAGATCGCTGGAAAAGAAACTCCAAAGGTTCCTGAAATAAAACTGTACAACAACATGATCAACAGGTACCTCAAACTCCTACAAGTGTTGTTAGAATATCTATCAGGTTAAGTAGACCCCTTGAATTATACTCTCCTTCATTGTATTATTTATTTTTGACCGATTCTAGTGAACCGAGACGTTATGAAGAGGAAATGCAGGAAGACACCAAAAATGAGTGGGAGAAAGGCATGAAAGAGGAAATGAATTCCTTGGTAAATAAACAGACTTGGGACTTGGTTAGTTTCCTGCAGGAAAAAGATCATTGCAGAGTAAATGGATTTACAAGTTGAAGGAAGAAGATGGAGGAAACAAACGGTACAAGGCTAGACTTGTTGTAAAGGGGTTTGCACAAAAGAAAAGTATAGATTTTGACAAAATATTTTCTCCTGCTGTTAAAATGAATTCAATTAGGACTATTTTAAGTCTTTTGGCAATAGAATATTTTCATCTTGAACAGTTAGATGTAAAAACATATTTTCTCCATGGGGATTTGGAGGAAGAGGTTTATATGTAGCAACCACATAGTTATGAGTTCAAAGGGAAGGATAATTTGGTATGTAGGTTGAAGAAGAGATTGTATCACCTAAAGAAAGCTCCAAGGAAGTGGTATTTGAAGTTTGACAGGTTTATGACAGAACAAGGTTATAGTAGACGTCATTCTGATCACTGTGTTTATTTTAAAAGGATAGAAAATGGAAGCTATATTATCTTGCTATTATATGTAGATGACATGCTTGTTGCAGGGTCTAATATGCATGATATAAATGTGCTCAAGAAGAAATGATCTAATTCATTTGCAATGAAGGATTTGGGTGATGCAAAGAAAATCCTTGGTACGAGAATAGCAAGAGACAGGAAAAATCGCAAATTGACATTGTCTCAAGGTGAGTACATAGAAAAGGCGTTGGAGAGGTTTAGAATGCAGATTGCAACCAGTTAGTACACCTTTGACCAACCATTTCAAATTAACTAAGGAAATGTGTCCCAAGACACATGAGGAGATAGAATACATGTACAAGGTCCCTTATTCATCGGTAGATGGTATCTTAATGTATGTGATGGTTTGCACAAGACCATATATTGCACATGAAGTGGGAGTTGTGAGGAGGTATATGAACAATCCATGTAAATAAAATTGGGAGGTAGTAAATTGGATTCTCATGCATTTGAGAGGTACTTATACTCATGAATTATGTTTTGAAGGGTCAGACATTGTTCTACAGGGATATGTTGATTCAGATATGGCAGGTGATAAAGATAAAGGGAGGAGCACCAAATGGTATGTTTTTACTGTAGGTGGAACAACATTAAGTTGGATTTAGAAACTGCAAAAGGTTGTTGCACTTTCAAAAACAGAGGCATAGTACGCTTTTTCTACATATCCTAGTAAATAAATGATTTGGTTATAGAGGTTTATGGAGGAATTGTGAAAGAAGTAGGAGAATAGCAGGTTGTACTATGATAGTGAGAGTGCCATTCATCTTGTAAATAACTCATCCTTCCATTCAAAGAGTAAGCATATACAACTCAGGTACCATTTCATATGATCTGTCTTGGAAGATGGACATTTGAAGTTGGAAAAGATACACACTAGCCAAAATCATGCAGACATGTTAACTAAGGGAGTAACCAGGGAGAAACTTAGCTCTTGTTTATTTTTAGTTGGTATTCATGCATGAAGATGAATATGATAAATTTTCCATGTCCAAGAAGGTTCATAGTCCAATAGATACAACAACGTTGGAGTTGTTGAGATCAATCTCCAAGTGGGAGATTGTTGGTTGTGGATCCTGATTATCTTCTTGATTCAAAGGTCTTTGTTTTTAGCCGTGTTTATACCCCATGAATAAATCACACCCTGGAACAATGTACACTCCTCCACGCGGGGGAGTGTAGAGGGGCGTTAAATGTATATTGTAATTTCATTGTAAATATGGATTGTTCATTATAAGGTCGTAGATCTGACGATAGAAGTTATATTAGGGTTTTTTTCCCTAGAAGGCAACCCTCTTTTTGAGGGAAATGTATTGCAGCTATGCATCATTGTGAATATTGTATTATGAGAGAGGAGATTGTGAGAGAAAGAAGAGGAAGTTACAATGAGTGTGTTGTAGGTTGTATCCCTTCATTTGATGGTTAATAATAAAAGAAGGACCTGGAAATTTCTATAGTGGACATAGCCCACACTGGGTGAACCACATATATCTGTGTCTCTATAGTATTGTGTATCTTCCATGTTTTATTTTTGCATTTGTTTTATTTTATTGCTTTGCGATCTTGTTTTTATAACACTAAATACTGTCGTAGATACCCATGTATGATATTGCTTGGTGAGATTATTTGAAGAGGCGGGTTGTTAGGCCTATGGGACGTGGGACGTTGGAATGAAGAGGTGGGTTATCAAGCCCATGGAATATTTCATTCTCTCTAGATGATATAATTGTTGAGAATTATTTCATGAGGTGTCAAACTTCAGTGACAGTGCTCTGGGACTTCTTTTCCGACCTACTACTGAATCCCTGGAAGGGAAGTGGGGCAGTCGAGGGAATCTTAAGCAGAGAAGGGACACACTTTATAGGGTGGGAAAAGCATGTGGGGAATGAGATACTGTAGTGTATCATTGCGAATTGACATATGTGACATAATTTCTTGCAATTGAATCACTTTTGTATGAACTACCTATGACCAAGTTCCTGTAGTGTGATATACTTTAGCCTGGTTGGGAACCCATGCCCAAGTGGAGTTTAGCCCCAGCTCGGGGGTGACTCATTGTTGATCCTTTATGAATAGTGCAGCCCAAGGATGGGAGGAACATGGAAGGTGTTCCTGCTGCTGGTGTCCTTTACTCACAAGATACGTTCCAATTGTGTGTTAAATATGTCTACAATTATACTGATGCAATTGTTATCATGAGTTTATGTTGTTTATGTTGTGTTTATAATTATGTTATGAATTGTTTATAATTGTGTTTATAAAATGCACATAATCATGCATTGCATAGTTTATATATGTTCTTAGTTAGGGATGGAGTCGTGCCAGATAAATTTAAGTGGAATTTCTTGTAAAATGGTATTCGAACATTAACAGAACGTGTTCACTAGTAGCATGGACCAACCTAGGTGGTTGGGTATGTTACACCAGAGATGATATTAGAATGAATTAATCGACAGTCAAAACGCAATTGGAATCAGAGTAAAAATGAAGATGAACCAGAGGAAGGAACCCTTTTTAGGTGAGAAGGAACAACAACCGTCCGTTCAAGGATGATAGTTAATCGTGATTATTGATTTATGGGATCAAGACTTTGTTTGGAGCTTAATTTTGGACAGTCAGGTTTAAAATCACAGAGAAGAGAATATAAAATCATGATCATTGATCAATGGAAGGATCAATGACAAATATCATTAGGCTTTTGCAATGAATTATGTCCCAAAACCTAGAAGAGATCGTGACCGTTAATAGTCCTGGAGCGACAACAAAAATTTGTCACATGATCAGAGTTTTATACGGTGGAAAAATAATTTTAGAGTAGCGTATTTGAAATGTAATATGGAAGGATACTGTGACAAAGGGAGTTTGATCAATGGTGTAGATTTATCGAGATAGATCAATGATGGTGATTGGAAGGAGGTCCTTTCCATATCAATGATTATAAAAGTACCTCAGGATAAGGAGATCAACGATTCTAATGACTCCATGTGGCAGTGTGGTATCAGAGTTAAAAAACCATAAGATTTCTCAGCATAACAAAGACTCTGACCGATGGTCCAGATGATTTTGGAGTATATAATCAATGGATACTAAAGTGACACATGGAATCACCTTATTTGTTGTTGGAATTATAATTTTCGAGTCTATAAGATGGAGGAACTCCAATAGAACAACATCGATGAACAACCAATATCTATTCCAAGTTGAGTAGATCGACAACTCAGACACTTGGCAGTTGACAGAGACATGTGACGAGTTGGCATCAATGATTATGAAGAGGAAACATGGAATTTTGATCCACAACTGTGAGTGAGAAACATGGTATACATGTGACTGTATATTGTTAAAGGAGTGATTGACGGTGGTGGAAATAGACGGTGGAGATCAAATATCCTTATACAGATCGACGATGTAAGATTGTCCAAATATTTAGTGTATCAAATTTATCTATTGGATCTCTTGAATCTGAACCATCAGAGTATATAACTCTGAAATACCTGGAGAAATATTTCAACAACAAGATTTAGCCATCCATCGAAGAGGAAACCTAACAGATACGATTAATTGTCGATCAAATATCTTGATGTAGAGGCACTTCAATAGATGTGATAGCTCTAGGAGGAGATCCAACCATCCATTTTATACAAGATCAAAGGTGGACAACCATTGTAATGAATGTTATCAATTTTTCATAGCACATGGTCAAGTAACGAGATAAAGGAATGAGTGCTTAAATAAAGGAGTTAGTGAATGGAGCTTTGGCATACAGTTATATTGTTAATCCACAGAGAAGAAGAATGAGTGAAAGTTAATTCCAGGAGCACTTAAGTTTAGTTCCTAACAACATAGAACATAGAACTCCATTGAAGGCGATTTTGGGGCCATGAGTTAAAATTTGGGGCAGCTTGACTTCCAAGATGCAACATAATTAATTTTATGATTTTTTTTCTGTGGGGTATATTCCAGGAGGTCATCATTAATGAGGTTGAATTAGTTGGGTTTCTCTCATGTCATTGGATGTTCTTATTGGAGAGGTACATGAAAAAATTGAAGGGGTTTTTTTGACAAAGGGAATCATTGGAGGGATCTATTGTAGAGGGGTACATTGTATACAAGTCATTCTATTATGCTGTTAATTTTTTAATTAAAATAAACTACCAAGGCAAGTGTTTCTCTTCCCTAGGCGCCTAAGGGGAGAAATTGCCAAATGTGGGTCTTAGTCAAATTAATTTGTGAGATGCAAATTAAAAGATAACTTTATGATTAAAGTGAGGGTGAGTGAAGAGACACCAAATCTC
>SNQJ01S0142766.1:9556-21046 GCA_010110895.2 Picea sitchensis
TATATATATATATATATATATATATATATATATATATATATATATATAAACTCAATATAATAATATGTATAATATAAAATAATGCAAATAAAATATAATGAGAAAATATTTTTTTTTATTATAAAATCAAAAGATTGATTATAACAATTAAAAGCAATATAATTAGGTCTATGTAGTAACTATGTGCTACAATCAAAATAGGTAGGTGTAGGTCTTGTCTAAATATTTTGGGATTTGGACCCATCTATAACTAAAATAGATTAAATCATAATCAAAATAAAAAATATATAACCAAAATACGTTTGAAGAGAATTTACAACAAAATAAGTTGAAGATAATATCAATATGTGTATAATGTAACATAATGCTATGTTATAAAATTTGGAAAAAAAAATTGAGTTCAATTAAGTTTATATTAATTTTTTTTCTTGGAAAAAACTTAATTTTTACTTCATTAGAAACTAAAATTACATTCTGAAGATAAAAGGAAAACCTTGTATTTGTGAACCAGGTTGATATAAATGAGCATCAACAAATAGACTAAAAAGTTTTAGGAAACGAAATATACATCTAAATATGAGCATAGAGAGAGGAGCCCTGCCTGACTGAAGGAACCCATCTACCAACATCTGCAGAAAGCAAAGTAATCAGAAAAAACATCAAACTCTGTCGAGAAAGAGTAGTAGAGGAAGACCCCAAAGAAAACTCCATAGGTTGGATGGACCAGGTCAAAGCGACATACAATCCACACTAGAACCAGAACCAGGGAGACCAAATAATTGATGTAATCCTGTACCCACGAACATCGATACACCACCCCACATCCAAAAGAGAGAGGCCATATTATTGCACACCCAAGAATATGACCTCAAAGTGCTTACCCAGACCGCACAAATCAACATTGCACACCCAAAAGATGGACCTCAAAGCTCCAACCCAACCACCGAACGTATGGGAAACAATATCACTAGACAGGGATGCAGGAAAACCCTGACACCCGTTACACAAGGTACCATATCAAAAGAGGAAAACAAAATCCCAAACCCCAGCCACCAAAAAGCAATGAAACATGGCATCGACACCTTTGTACTGGGAGAATCACATCTATGAATATGCATCAGACCCAAAGAATATAAGACTGTGACACGACAGAAAATCCCATACGACACTAGATCCTCAAGGATAACAAACAAAGCAAGAGCAATAGCACAATCCCAAGAAAACAACCCTAGATCCACACCATATCAGACACATCGTAGGCAGTATCTAGCTTTTGCAGATAAGAGAGTGTGCTTCCCATCCCAAGCCAACAGTCGACATCCAACAAATCCTAGATGAAAGGAGAGAAAAGGATCTGGGAAGACGTTTCGGGTCGACGAAAGACACCTACAACGCGAAATTGTGAACCAAGGGGCATGTGGCAAGGGATGTGGCTAGAGAAACCCTAGCCGCAGACCCGTAAAAACGTCTGCTAAATTATATATCAATTTACATCAAATATTACATAATGTAAATAAATTATAATTAAATTTTTTTCCTTACTATAAAATAAAAGTAATTCACTAAACATGTTTTATAAAAGAAAATTAATTCACTAAATGCTTTTTAGCATTTAATATGTATGAAATAAGTAGTATAAATTAATGTTAATTATTAGTCCCTACCCTTTGGGCTGCAGACTATAATAATTGTTTTTTTGTCACCCTATTAGTTTGGCACATAAATCAATGGGATTTCACTGTTTTAACCTAAAGTTTAATAAAATTCATATAATTTAGTTTGACATTTCATCTAATTTAATATAATTTTCAGTTTCCCTCTTATTTAGCCTCTTCCCGAAGCACGAGTGGACAATATCATAGTTTATCTTGCCTTAGAGGCACATATTTAAGTATTGTTTTTTCCTGACGAAGTAATGCTAGAATCATTTCTAGCATTACTTATTTACATTAAATGTTTGTAAAGATGCATCCCCTAACCCATTTTCTATTTCTCTTCGATTTGTTGTTGCCACCTAAACCAACATGCAAACCTACATCGCCATGCAAACATGTTGCTTCTTTGTCCTATAGAAAAGCACCTGGTCTGTTTGTGAAGCGGGCTATTACCTAGCCTTTGCTCTGTACAAAGATGCTTGTCTTTACACTGTATTTTGATACTGTTGAGAAAACCCCATCCCCACTTTCTAGGATCGTCCTGTGATGCTCTTTCCTAGACCTAGGACTATCATTTGTTGCTATTTCCAAGACCCGTCTCTACTACACCTAGAAAGATGAAACATAATGAGTACTCAAAGAGAAAGGCTCTGAACGACTCTCCCATGAAGCTATGGGAACTTGGATTTAGCGATTTCATTAGAAAATCCTTTTAGCCATATCAAAGTAGTCCAGTAATGGTCGAAAACTGACCTGATTGGAGAACCGCAACGAATACCTAATTGCATGCCTTCACCTCTCGCTTCCTTTTCAGGACTTATTTGAGGCGCATCATCAAAAGCATGCACATGAGGCCGACCCGACGAACCTTCTACCGCTTAAACAATATAAAGATAAGACGAAGCACCACAAGAGACGTGCCAATCTGGTCCATCAATAACACGTGTAGGAGCTCATGCAACCAGAGAAGAGAAATTAGCTTTCTTTATAATTCTATGGCTATATAAATTCCCTAATCTCTTCAACAATGAATCAACATACCTAGAATATGCATGCAGACCCTGGGCCTGTAGGATGTTGCTCCTTGTTGGTTTAATATATATTGGTGAATCCTGTTGGAATATGCCCATTTCTTGCTGGTCTGGAAATAGATCTATATTTTTGGCATACGTTATTGTTTCAGTGTACAATGTTTCTTACTCTGCTGCTTGCTTTGTGAAGCACCTATTAATGCATTCCTTCACCTCTTGCTTCCTTTTCAAAAATTATTGAGACACATCATCAAAAGCACACATATGATGCCCTTAAATAGTATAAAGATAAGGCATAGCACCATCAGAGACAGACCAATTTGGTCCATCAATAGTGCTTCAGGAGCTCATGTAGCAAGAGAAGAGAAATTAGCTTTCTTTATAATTCACTAGGTATATAAATTCATTTCATTTATAAATATGAATCAACATTTCATTTATAAATTCAAGTGGTGACTAGTATGAAACACCTTATGCCGATGACTTCTTTAGACAACAAGATGGATAAACAGACTATTTAGTTTCCCATTGAAGCTAAGCTGCAACACCATAGTAAATGTTAAGCCAAGAGATATTATAGGAAAGCATGTGATTGAAAACAAAGCTTGCCAGATGTGTCAATTTGTAGAACGATAGGATAACCCTTTCCATATCTTTGAACTATTGTGGCTACTATGATTCTCAATGGAGGTGGTCCTTCGCACCACCTGAGCAAAGTAACACAACAACCTTCTTGTGGTTTATAACCCCAAATGAAACCCTTTCCATCACACTTCGCTGAGAATATCTACTAAGCCCTGTCAAATCTGCCATGTTTGCATTAGATCCACTTACAAGTCTATTAGAATCTACGACAAAGCCCATTAGATATTTTAATTCATAATGCAGTAAAAAACCTAGCAACAACCAGCTCGACTCATCAACTTCCTTAGGTCAACGATTTTTCATAGGTTCATTTGTTGGCTTGAAATTGTAATTTACAGCTTTCTTTTCATAGAGATTTGCATAGCTTTCTTTTCATAGAGATCTGCACAGGATGTTTAACATCAATGGTTGTCACTACAAATGGTACATTGCTTCAGGGTTCGAGTCGTCAGGCAACAACCCTTTGAGGATGAAGGTAAACACTACATGACACATGGAGCAACCAATAATAACAAATGGAAATATAGTGACACGTTGCATCCTCTATCACACGTCAAGCCATGATGGCTCACACCTCAAGAGTTTTATTACATTATCAAGAGTTTTATTATATTAACACTTGGAAAATGCTTAATATAAATACACTACTACGCATAAGGTATAAATTCAAATCACTGTTTTCATACTTCAAAAATAAAAAATAGCAAAAAAGTCAAACAGATCTTTTGACTTCAAACTTTTTTCAAATTATGTTTTTCAAATCCCATGGTATATAAATTCTGTCAACATATGTCTTAACTATAAAAGAAAAATCCCATTGTAAACTCACTGCGTTGCATGGAATCCATATGTGCATATATTTTTTGCCTGAGCTTTGGAGGTTGCACATGTGGTCGTAGGCCTAGCTTGAGGGTTGGTGTTGTTCAAGTACTATTAGAAGGTGAGGTAGGTGATCCTATCAACGAATGACATATTCTTGATCAATGAATTTCTATACGGCTTCTCAACTCATAAATTGATGTCTAATGCTAGCTTTGTGTTTCTGGATTTCCGCGAAACAACTCGATCAAGAAATAAATCTCATCAATGAAACAACTAACATCTCATCAATGTAACAACTTACAAAATTAAACAAAAAGGTCCTCTACCTTCTAAGCAGGAACTTGTTGCTCCACAACTTCCCTTATTTAAAATAAATAAAATATTTGAAATCAATTTAATATATGAAATGTATAATATAATGCAAATAAGTTAATATAAAAATGAAAATTTAATAGGAAATGTATAATATAAAGTAATGCAAATAAGCTAATATAAAAATGAAAATTTAAAATTAAAATAACAAAAAGTTCCAAACATCTTTTTTGCTTGCGATTATCTTTATTTTTATAATTTTAATATTAATGTAAAACTGTCTCAATATAATTATAATTAGTTTAAAAAATTTATATGAATTTCAAAATTAATTATTTTAATATTTATCAATAATTTTAATATTAGTTTAAAAAAATTATTTTTATTTCAAAATTAATTATTTCAATATTTATCAAAATTATAAATATGGAAAAAAATTAAAGTTTAGATTTTACATTATCAAATTCATTTAAACATAATAAATTTGCGAATGTTGTGAAAGATACAGTTGAAAATAAGGATCTTGTAATTTTGGAATGCTTAACAAGTGTATTAAAAAATGGAAACTTTTATCCTCATTTTGACACCAATATTTATGTAAAGGTTATGATATTTATTTATTTTTATTTTATTTTTTATCTATTTATTAAAAAAAACAAGTTCTATGTGTATATTTTAATGAAGAAAGTAATACAATTTTAGAGGGCTTAACAAGTTTATTAAAAAAAATCAAATATTTATTGTCATTTAATAAAAAATAAAAATAAAAACTTATATAAAAATTATAATATTTTCTCTTTTANGTTATATTACTATAGAAAATATGATACAAAATGAGGATCTTGGTCTTCCTAAAGAAAACCAGACCAGGGGACCCTTACTGCTGGTTTTTAATAAAAATCCTAGAGGTAATTGGTCTGCCAAAATTGGAAACCAAACAGACCTCCCTTTTTAAAGTATGAGAAGCATAGCCAAAAAATATAGAGCTAACTAACCGCTCAACTGATACTACCAAAGCCTGCCACATTTTATACTACACCCTACTACTTCTTGGGCCTGACTACCAATATTAAATACAAAGGACATTATAGACATAATACTAAAAGCTGCTAAAGCACCTGGGAGTGGTCTATCACGCCACACGATTGGCCTTTGTTGTCATCCTTTGGGGAGACTGTTCTAGTTCTTCTAATATGGGCCGGTCCTCCTTGGTCCTCTGCAGGTGTTATGTCCATATGGTGGATGTGTCTCACGTACAGATGGAATTGCGTAGCCAACCGCTCTTGTTTACTTTTATGGTCCTTTTCAACCTCCACTAACAACTTGACAATAGTTTCCATCCCGTTGATATGATGATGAATTTCGTCCAGCATAGTTTTAATCTCACAATGGTCTTTCTGGCATGCATCCTCTCGATCAGACTTTACTTTTCCTATCAACATTTTGGTAAACCATGTCATCTCCACTATTCTATGGTAGAGGGTCTCCCTGGGACGGGTAGCCCCCAGATCTGTTATCTAGTCTACCTCCTGCGCAATCTCCCCCCACTCTTTACTACTCTGCTCCTCCTTGATTTATTCCTCCCACTTATTGATTGTTGCCTTCCCTTTCGGCAAGACCATCGTATGGAACATGTTCTCTGCCTCTCTCACAACCTGCTCAATTCTAGTCAACCGCCTCGAGATTTATGAGATATCCTTCCCCTAGGGGCTTCTCTTTCTCTGAATATGTTTCAAGCGCACCATGTCTCTATGCCTACTTGATTCTCTACTTTTCCCTTTATCCCGATGCCTCACTCTGTGTCTCTCCTTAACTAGCCTGCTCTTGAGACTATAATTTTCACTACTAGCTAACACCTTCTGGTTGTAGCCTTGTTTGCAGATCTTCTTATTATAATGTTCCCTCTTTTGAGGGCATGTACCTCCTACTAATTTTATCTCGAGGTGGTGAGCTCGACCTTCTTTATTGGCTGGTAATGTCAGGTGGGCCATTATGCTACGATCTCTTCCCCAGTCCTTGCTTTTGTACCTGCTTACGCTATATCTGGATGCTCTTGGTCCCGTACTTGTCCTGGGGGATAGTGATCCTCCCTTGGTTATGACCATCTCCACACCCCTTAACACGTCATGAAAGTTTGTCCTTCTACTTCGCCTCTCTCCCATACTATCACCTCTAAACTTGATGTTGTTCAATACTTCCTTTCGTCTTCCCACTTGCTTATTGTCGTGTTACCACATGATAACTGGGGGACAGGTGTTGTGACTATCATATGCCTCCTAGGTCCCACGTTGGGTGGAGAAGCCCCATGTCATCCTCGATATGACCCTCGTCTCTGAAGTTGCCACCGTGATCTCATTATTCCAAGTGGATGCAGTATGATCTGAGTTTCCCCCTTGGGATTCTGGATGAAACCTAGTCCAGCTCATGTCTCTCCCTGTTTACCCCTTCGTTGGCTAGCCTATCTGCTAGCACATTCACCTCCCTGCGAATCCATCTAAACTCTATCGTGTTCAAGATTCACAGGTGTTCCCTGATTTTTTGAAGGGAATGCGCTAGATGCCAATGCCTTTGCACCTTTCCTACCTTGACCCCAAGTGGGATTCAAGAAACCTGGATACGGTTGGCCTAACATAGGGGGTACAAAAGAGTTAACTTGAGGATGTTCCCCCCCAGACGATTGTGGATTTCGTTGGAAAGGAAGATTCCAGGGTAAAGATTGTACCACAGGTACGTTCTGTCCATATAGTGGGTTATGGACTCCAACCTGAGGTTGCCCCCCAAGTTGAGGTTGTGCTCCAATTTGAGTTTGACTCCCAAATTGAGGTTGCCCCCCAGCTTGAGGTTGACCTCCAATAGAAATCTGGTAACCAGAAGTGAACGAATGACTGGTGCCTCCAACTGGATTGGATCCACTAGGGTCAGATCCTCCAAGCAAAGGTGGAGGAGGAACATAAATCCCTCCGGAGAGAACCTGGGAAGGTGTAGGAACAAAGCCGACAACAACATTATACCCAGGAGGAACAAAAAGTCTGGATGGAACTTGGGTAGGGATAGCAACAAAAGTATTCAGTGCTCTATACCCAGGGGGAAGTGATGGATTTGGTCTAGACGAAAGTGGTGTCCCAATCGAAGCTTGGAAGATAACCGCATTTCCGGTGGGAATCGTGGTATCTTGTGGGACCATAGTAGAATGGGCCATCTAAAGAGTAGGGATCGAGTGAGAACCAATCAAAATTTGGTCTGAAACGATGGTGACACTACTGGTAGTACCAGTGAAATGGTCCAAAGGTACCGTATAGGCGACATATGCTTTAGGCACTTGTGATACTATAGGTTGATCGAGACTCACTCCTAGGTTACCGTAGAGATCACGTACTGTCAAAGGGACAGAACTAGGATTAGAAGTTTCGGCAGTGTGACTTGGGGTCCTAAAAGATTCATTGTGAAAATGTGGATCCTCTACTCCAGATCTTGCATTAGGTCCAGTAGGTATTTAAAATTTTTCATCAACAATAATTTCTCCTGATGAGTTCATTCATAGCATACATGGATTTTGTACAACACTCAATGCTGGATTGATAGGGAGGCAAAAAGCCTCTAAGGAGTCCAAAACAATTTGAAATCCTTCCAAAGAGTGTGTGCTTCCAACTTCCAAAGAAACTTTGTGATCGACTAATCCCTCTGGAGAGCCTTCTAGTGAATTAGGAAGCAAAGGTTGGTAGCTTTCTAGATCTTCCGGGGGAAACCCTTACATCCTACATGAACGACGAAGGCCGATGTTGACTGAACCGAGTAAATAACAGAAAAAATCTATGGCCAACTAGAGGAAACAAACAACACTCACTAATAAAATCTAAGAATCAAACCAAGCAAACAAACCTTCTTATTTCGAAGTCACTAGTTGGTGATGAAATCCAACGTCACGAAATCAAGACAAGAAGGGGCTGGGATAAGCGAGTGGAAATGTTATGTTGACAACTTGCTTAATGGACTTACACCATGGTGCAAGCTCCCACACATAATTGTGGGTATACCCTCCAAGGAGCCCAAGTGAGTTCGTCCAACGTCGATTCTAGGTACTGTGAAGACTTGCCCCTCCACAGTCACCTCGTGTAAAGACCCTAAAGAGACAGGCTACTAAGGCTACCAACTACAACATTGATGCCTGAGGAAACAATCGGGAGTCCGATCCACGCGCTAGGGTAGGGTATCTAGCCCAAAATCAACTTGAAAGGCTTCCACTCATCATTGTGGGTATACCTTCAAGCGACCCCCATAATACGCACAATCTCTACACCAAGACCAACAAAGAAGGGTGAGTAACTTTGCTAGTCTTAATGCGACCTCAGGTTTGACCCTTGTGTGAGAAGGGCTTCCCAGGACAAAATGTAGCAATTGGATTTGAACTCTCCCTACCACAAGATACTATTGTGTGTTTTGATGCTTTGGAGAGTGTACCTCACAACCTATTCCAAAGAGCTATACTAGCTAATGATGGTGTAAAAGATCCCTAAAAAATAAAGTTACTAATTAAATTTTAGATTTACGATGTATTTTAGAGGCTGTCGCTTACTCAAAAAAGGAGATGGAAATGAAACTGTTGATGTTATGACCTTGACCCAATAAAATGCAAAAAAAGATGAATGTGCAATTTTCAATTCAATGAACTCTAGTTACAGTAGGGAGAAGGTGTTTTTCTTTTGAAGTACATCAAGCTACTAATTGCAATTCCTTAATTCCAAATGAACACAATTCCAAATAATCATGAACTACAAATTTTCCAATTTCTTCTTATATTTCGAATGTAATTTTTTTTCTTATAAGCAATTGCTAAAAAGAATAAATGAATTCAATTGTTCCTTTCTAAGATAAAATCAGAGATGTGACAACGAAAGGAAAATGCAATCCCAGAAAATCAAAACACTCGCAATACCATTCCCAAATCAAATTCACAATGTAAACAAAATGAAAAAGACAAGAAAAACTCTTGACATAAGAAAGCAAGAAATGTTTCTTAATCAACAAACAATCTGAGAAATAAAATGAATCCAAAACTCAAGACAAACCAAAGACCCTTTTTAAAACAAGCACTCATATGAAAATCTGAGATTATATCCTTGTGACAATGAGTATGAGCAAAAACTTGCAAATAGAAAAGAAAGACTTTCAATCACTGAAAACCAACCACAAGCAAGCTCCAAACTCAAGAATCAATCAATCATGGGCATAGGAATTTCACCCTAGGCTTTCAAGACAAATCTGGGAGGTGAAAGGCAGAATGACTCACTCCATCAAAACCTACAGGAGTTGTCACAGGTTGGGCATAAGACACAGTGTGACGAGAAAGGGTCATCGTAGGCCACTGGCAAAGCAGAGTGCGATGTCTTCGCACTGGATTGGCTAAGTAGAGGGCGACTGGAAAGGGTCATCACAGGCTGTCAGTAAAGTACAGTGCAATGATCTCTGTAAATTTTGAAAATTTGGGAGAAGGACAAAAAATCCAAAAGAACTTCTAAACCCAGGGAGCCTAAATGGATCACCCACAGACTCAGAGAATGAAAATTATCAGAAGAAGGTAGGATAAAGCAAATGGGAAGCAAAAAAATCAAAAGGAGGTCGTATCCCCAGTATGGTCGCCAATTTTTTTATGGGACTTATCGGTAAATGCAGACATAAACATATCTCCCTATATCCACCTAGATCTAGAACAAAATAGAACAGGACGTGATGCTTTCCCTAAGCTCTTATCATTGAGTTTACTATCAAACGAAAAATAGGAAACATATCGTTTAAATATCACTTCTTCTTGTCGTCGTCGTCATAGCTCCACTCCAGTGCTCCTGTGATATTAGATCTTCAAGAGAACAAAAACCAACCAAAGTGAAAGAAATATAGCATACTCAAAGAGAACCTATGTATGTGATCAAGGAATCATACAATAAAGCGAGATGAGTTTTATAGGAAAGAAACATATCACTGTATTATAAATAATGAAAGTGGAGATTACAACCAAAGCCTTGATGTTGCAAGGTCCCCTTCTGATGACCCTTTTCTCCAGCACACACACTTGCTCCAAACTTGAATGAAGAAGATCCACAATGGCTTGGTGAATTGAAATGAAGCTCTCAAGAATGACCCAATGCAGAATTCTCCATACAATCTCAGCCAATTCAACCTTCATTAACCTCAATTAACCTTCATTAACCTTAGCCTTTTCCATGAGAAATCCCTCTATATATAGGGTAAAGAGAGATGGTTGAAGAGATTAGGATGATCCCACCAAATCAGAGAAGCGATTAGGATCCCAACCATATGGATTCCACCTCACCTTCTAGAAGATTCCCTTCTAGAAATTTCTTGAAGGTTGACCTTTTCTTAGCCTTTTGGCATTGTCACACCCCCGCTGTAGAGCAACCTGCAGAGACATCACAAACCATTTTTAGGGCAGAGTGTGATGACTAGGCATCGTTGCACCCTGCTTATGATGCAACTTACGACGACATTCCTTAATAGGGTTTTTTGGAAAAGGAATCCAATCACTTTCCTCATGGAGAAAATCTCTTTTTGGGAACATGAACACATGTTGTCAGTGGATCACTAATATGACCAAAATAATGTGTAACACTCCTCCCCCACTTGCTATTTTTTCCCTGGTTGTCCTCTTTATGGTGCTCTGGCCCTGATCCTGAGGTCCATGTCAGAGATTCCCTAAAATCTACACCGCATGGACTTTTCCCTCTATCCACCACCACCTTCTTGTAGGAGGGAGTCCCACTCCCTCCCCCTCTGGTCACCATTCTTCTCACTGCTGAAGCTGTAACCCTAAAACCAATCCCTGAAAATCCTCCATCAGAATTTGTCAGCTCCTATATATATAATATGAATGAAATATAATTAAAATTTTGATAATATGATAGAAAACTTAAAATTATTTCACTTGTATAAATAAGTAAACAAGGAAACCCAAATTTATTCAAAATGATAATAAATGAAATAACCCCTCATCAAATTCAAAATTATAACAT
>SNQJ01S0142767.1:0-13173 GCA_010110895.2 Picea sitchensis
AAACCATACTAATCGGCCAACCCGAAAATTTGAGCGGTGGATAATCATATCAACGTGCCATTAATCAATGTAGAACCAAAACCATAAATCAATGCGCCATAGTATAATTCAAACCAAAGTAAAATCCAAATGTTTCACCAACGCACCATGTATATAATCAAACATTGCCATTCAATATGAAATCAAACTCATGCACTTGTTACATAATCCAATGTTTTGATCAAAAGTTTTTAAAACATGGTGACAATAGATAAAATCGATAAGCCAAGATCTTAAAATAATAAGGATCACATTATCTAAAAACATTTAATCCACCATGACCCCTATATAATCAAGTATAACTCATAAATTTGCATGCTCAATGCCTTATCAATTAAATCAAAATCAAGTTGCGCAATCGGAGCAATAATAGGCAAATGGACATAGTTCGAAAAATAAACCAAAGGTAAGTACCAATCAGCATATCAATGAGCAGATCATCAAAATTCAAATAACAATGGAGGAGTTTTCACGCTTTCATTCGTGAAAACTAAATTGAAACCAATTTGCAAATGTCGCTTGAAATGAAAACATCGTCTCTTTGCAAGATGCGACAGAAATTTGAAGTTCAGAAGTCATAGGTGTAGGCAGCTTTCGGGGCAATAGAAAAAATTGTATTGGCTGCCAACAAATACACACGACGATGTTGAGAAGGGGACGCAAGGCTACAAGGTAACCTCCATCTAGAATGGTGCAGTGTGCCTAGCATGTTAGTTAATAGCTGGGAAGTTGGTATGTAATAACCAACCCACATAGGTCACGGGCTTTGTCGTCAACCTCGCGGGGAAGTGTGTAGAAGGCTTACAGATGAAATGGGTGAAGTACCTAGTCAATCAACTCAAACTATACTGTCATGAAGCGTAGGATTAGGGCTACGAATTTCACTTCAACTGGCTCCTGATTCTCATCGCGTTTTTTTCCTGGGAGATGCCGGAAGGTGCGACCTTCGTGGACATCGAGTCATTTGAGCCACTTGCCACGAAGTTCACTACCCTTTGGTATTTGAATTATATGAAAAAACAATGGCAGTCGAATGTTTTTTTTCATACCTATTACCTTCAGTTGAAGAGAGCTATCGAAGTTGAGTCTCACATGACTCCGAACACCTTACAAAGATTCCGACCACTGATGAAGTTCAACGTAGATCGACATTTCATTTACGTTACAACATGAGCTGATGAACATAAGGAATAAATCCAGTCATACTATAAGCTCACAGAAGAGGATCTTGAGGAGATCACTAAGGACTGGTCGACATACCTCCTTATTCCAGCAGAACCTGCAGAGATGTTTGACCCTGACAGCCTAGAAATCGCGCATGATACACCTGGACCCAACAAAATGAAGAAGACCGAAGAGGTCCAAGACCTACGCAGTGCCTCAGGGAAGACTGCTTCCATATCACCTGAGCGAGGAGGTGCTGATGACGTAGAAGAGATGAAGGACAAAGAAGCTGAACAAAAGAAAGACAAAGTAACTTCTCCAAGAGATCAGACCGATCTCTTGAAGAAGAGGAATATTTCTCCCCAGAAACCCTCTTTGCAGAAGAAATCCAGAGTTACTGTGACCAATATGAATACTGTGCTTACTGTTGATGATTTTGATTTCATCATCGGAGCGCTAAACAAAGCCTCGCTAGAAATCACAAAGAAGCAAGAAGCTAAGCAGGAGGAAATCTATGATAGAATTGAGGTCGAGCTCCAAGGAGTACATCAGGCTCTTTAGTCCAGTCGTATAGTTTCCACTGTGCCCCTACCATCACGAGAACTAGAGTTGGGGGATGAGCCGACCCAACTCCACCAAGTAGCTGATGCGGTCGAAGCTCATCTTCGTCGCACACAAGAAGAAGCAGAATAAGCCACCTAGGACTTGAAGCAAGTGCAAGGCATACTCATAGAACAACATAGAGTTGTAGAGCAGGAGAAGGTTTCGCTTCAGGCAAAGTTTGAAGAAGAGAAAGTACAGATGTAACAAGAGAAAGAACAGTTGTTCGCAGAGCAACTCGAAGTAAAGGAAGTAGTCAACTTAGCACTTCTCTCTGTGATAGGCTTAGAGTAATAGACATAAGACCGGGTTGAGCATCAAGTAGAGAAGCTCGTAGAATCCATCCAACAACTACAACAAAGAATAACAGATTTAGAGCTCTGCACAGTGCCCAACACTCCGCAGGATGTAAGAGATCAAAGAGAAGTGAGTTCCCAGAGCGCAATCGAGAGAATAAAGGCTCTTTCCATGGAATGAAAGAAAATCAGTGATCACAGTGCCCAGATGTATGAGCAACTCATGGATAATCCAGAACTAAAGGCATTGGAGTCGCAACTCTAGGAAGCGAAGTATCAAGCAGAGACAATACAGGCGCAGTTGAAGCCCCTGTCAACTGTGGAAAGAATGAAGTGATGCCAATAGCAGCGCACTGCCCAGTAGAAGGTTCACACTATTCAGAGCAAAGTCATGGAAGTGACTCAAAGGCTCCAACCTGTACAAGATGAGGCTTACCAACTATTCACGGAGATAGAAGGCCAAGGAGCAGAACTGGAGAAATTTGTTACTACACTGAACAATGCCTAGAGGGACCCATGAACGAGGCAGTCATCCAAGAATTCGTAGAACAAGAGGTCATAGCACAACAACAAGTTGAAGCAGCTCGAGCCAAACTTGAGGCTTTTGAATAAGAACTAGTCAGATCAGAGTAACTCGGGACGAGTCACAGGTGAGTGTTGGAGGCTTGTTGGCCCTTGACCAAGTTTTGGAGATCCTTGGTCAAGTTTGACCTATTTTGGGACTTTGACAACCTGTCGAAGATGGAGCACAAGACGAAGTGGAGATCACAGGATCTTGGCCCCTTTTTAGGGATTTTAGGGTTTTTGGATCATGTAATGGGTATGGGAATATCAACCCGTGGGTTTACCCATTCTTAGGCCTATTTTGTAATATATATAGAAGACTAGGTGATGTAATGAGAAGAAGTTGTAAGGAATGAATAAGTTCTAGGGTTGTATCTGTGTGATAAAGAGCTTTCGACGCTTTGTGCATACTGTGTGAGACTTGTAGAGCTAAGTGCAAGTCATTGTAAGAGACTGTAGAAGGTTGCTTGCTTATATCTACTCAGGCAAGGAGGGTCTAGCGAGCTACGCAAATCTCCTGTCCCCTGTGGAATAGGGTTTTGAGACTCTATGCATGTAACCTATTGAAGAAGCTAATAAAGAAGACAAATAGTCGATGGACATAGCCCCTGGGTGGGGGTGAACCACGTATATGCTGTGTTTCTCTGCTTTGTGCAATGTGTTGATGAGCTTATATGTTAATATGCTTAGTTCTTTAATATAGATAGATAGATCTGTTGATGATTTGTGCTTAATGATGTATATGGATGGATGTTATATCTGACTTACATACATGTGCTTAGTGCTATAATCTGTTAGGATCTGACCTGTTCATCATGCTAAGTGCTGTTAGATGCTAGATCTGGTTGAGTACTGCGATGCTCTGTAATTAGGTCTTATATGTGCTGTAACTAAGAACTGGATATTGATGAATGTTAGAATCATAGATCTGTGTCACAGCTAAGGTTGTATACACTGGAGTCCTGCAACCACCCTTGCCTCTACCTTGGGTGAGACTTCATTTGCTTCGCAGGTGTTGCCGAAAGAGCCGATAGTTAGGGTTTTGTTGGTGCACTCTTGAGCATTGAACCTTGGGTCTGCCCTTGTGCCAACAAAGACATATTAAACAAGAAATTAGTTTAAAGACTATCAAAATAAATTATAGTAACACTGTAGTGATGTAAATTTTTTTAATTTTTTTAATTTTTTTTAAAAGTTAAAATGTAATAAATAATAAGAAAACAAAAGTTTGTACCTATTAAAACTAACGAATACAAATAAAATGAAAAAAAATTATATACACAATTTTACAAAAGTAATAAATCCATTAGTTTGTTTTACTTTATTTTCTTTTTAAATTTTTAATTGTTGAATTAAGAAAAAGATGAAGAAAATTGAGATTTAAAAGAAAATAAATAAAGAAACAATTTGAGAGCTTAAAAGACTTTGATCTTTATTTAAAAATGTTCTCCATACAATTCTTGAATTTTTGGAATTTACAAGTCTCTGCTTGGGCTAGGTATTTAGCCTTTAGCCATTCTGGAACAAAGTTACAATAGAACGACCAAGAACGAAAAAAAGAAGAAAGCTGAGCCAAAATGGAATGGAGCAATGGTGGTGATAACACAAGGTGAGAACCTGCATATCAGAAAGTGATTAACGCTGAATAAAATTAGGCCTAAATATAACAAACTGACAACAAATTGGCCCAAAAAGAACTACGGATATTCATGTGCAAACTTTAGATTAATACACAATTATATTTTACTGAGAAAATTAGAATCGATTGCCATCAATGATTTCCTTCGTGGAGATTTGGAATTTGTAGTTTGTACAGTTTCCACGGGTAAGTAGTATTACAACATGACTTTTCCATCATCAATTTCAAGGGGATATGATCATTCATAATCTGGCTTATGTAACACGTGATATAGAACTAAAAGGCCTATGTTTAAATTTGTTGTCTCGGCTGGTTGTGTATCATAAATCTCTCGCTTATTCATTTAATAAACAATTCATTTGTGTAATACATCCACGTCATGGATGAGAGAAACAATGCGCGAAGGCTCTCGATATTGTCATTTGTATAATGTTCGAACTAAGACTGACCCCAGATGATAATGTATCTTATAAGATTCACTACGATCATTTTTTTGCATTGAAAGAGAGAGCAATGATAAAATGTGGTTGGGAATTCTTTTTTACAGACCATATAATTTTGTTGAATATCAAACTTTACAAATGGGCCAATTGTCTCTCCTTGTGCACCCAAAAAAATATCCACAAGTGAGGCTTGGTTTTGATGTTTCTTTAGAGCTCGTTCTTTCTTTTTCTTAAGCTCTAGCTTCGCCAAAGTAATCATACAGTGTCACATCCATTATTGCTCAGGTTGATATCTTGCAAAATTGCCATGCCTTATATCTGGAATGGGAAATAAGTGGTCAAAATGTTGTTGATCCTAGATAACACATCTGCGCTAGGGAAATACATGTTCCACAAAGGCAATGAATACTGCAAAATTCTGGTCAAGATCGTTTATATGATTTTCCATCTCAAGAGACATCAAGATATATCCATGTAGAACTTAAGTTTATTATTGACTTCATTGTAGTCAAAACTTGAATATATCTACTTGTATTCAATTTGTACACATCTTGTATACGTATTAAATATAATATATGCCCTCGATCACTTCATAAAGTTTCCAAGATTTAGACCATGGAATAATTACAAATAACGTTGACCAAAGTCTTTGACACTGTAACCTTTAAATTATTCCATTTAGCAATGTCTTGTAACATGAAGTCATTGCCATGTATCCATTATTACTTTGTAATATATGCCTTCAGTGGAATGAGACCTTGAGAATATAACCAACACCTCTTAATAAAAAGTGCATGGAAAATATAATAGTATATCTTTTCTTTTAATATGGCATGGGATGGTTAATAAAGTCAAGGCAAACACATGGTTTTAATAAGGTGGAACAACGTGGCCCATACAATAAGTATTTATTCTTTGATATGTCATGAAAAAGTGCTTAAAAATATAATCTAAATTATGGTAATAATGTCATCAAATGTTATAAAAGAGAGGCATGAAAATATCCAAATAGGGATATATTTAGGAATAAGTCAAGAACCATGATATTTTTCTCAAGAACCTTGCACCAATTTAATGAGAGTGGCCGAAACTTTGCGCGAGCAATTTCATTCTAGGGGGAGCCTGACAACGCTTTGTCGACTAAGAAATGTTGACCAAAAATGTAGTCAACACACTTGATCAATGGTCAAGAATGATCCTGAAGTATATCAACGGTTAGATTTACTTCGTGATTTCGACCTTCGGTGATTAGCTGATAAAACAAGCTTGGATATCCTTGAAGTTAGTAATCCTAGAGTGATGTGGCTTGCTGATGTCATTCAAGATGATGTGGACCCTAAGTCTGTATGCTACATGTCACCCTGATTCATGACTCTCATGGACCTTATGTGCCACATCGAGATTGATATTTGTCACCATTTGATTGGGTCACATGTCATCTATTTCTAACATGATCCTACTAACGTGGACCTACTGATGTGTCACATGTATTCCTCTTAGATCTAACAGTCGTAGATTCATCCGAAGTTGATCCTTGATCCGATGGTTGATGTTACTTCGGGATTATGCCACTTTTAAAAATTCGATCAAATAATCCTGAAACGTTGAAGTGTCAAAGTTCCTATCCTCCACTTAATCCAACAGTTGAGAACTGACACAAATTTTCTCCACGAGATCTGACAGTCTGCATTCACTTCACGACTTCAGAGGTTTCAATACTTCGTGTCTTATGGGGTCCGCTTATCATGTCCTTCCACTTAGTTCTATCTGATGATCATGATAGATCACGAACTGATCTAATGATTGTGATTACTCCTGAATTTTGAATGGACTATTAGGATTCCACGATCCTTCAGAAGGGATTCTTTTGTGTAGGCATTGTCTTCTGCATGATCTGATGGTCCAGGATTGTCCCGAGAAATACATCAACAAACATGATTCTTCCTTGATTCTTTTCGAGTTTACTGTGGGGATTTCAATCCTAATAGCACTTCTGCAATGCACTCTCCCTTTTGAACTTTACTTCATCCTTTCCAAAGACCTTAACATTGCATGCTTTGATTCTATGTGTGTATTCTTTGTAGAATCTCCCCACTATCTCTCCCAAGCTTTAGGAACATAGGATCACTATTGATCCTATCGTGATCTACAGTGATCATGAATTGCTTCTGCCCCAAGGTGATCTTCCTATGCTCCAAGGTGATCTTCCTTTTCCTATGATTACTATACATGTTTGACTCATGTTGCCATCAATGACAACACACAATCATTAATGCCAACACTAACTTGCTGAGGACTCTGTATCAATACATTGTAGCGAAGCTATGCATATTGTATAGAGAACATGTCACTTCAAAGTTCACATTATCTCTGGTACCCCTCATATACTACATAATTGACATTGGGTCATCTTTCAATTAGGATGATATTCTATCAATGTCCCTAGAAGACTCTATCAGAGCAGCCGAAGAAACCACCTCTGGCAAGCTTCATAGTTTTCACATATCCTCCTACCTTTTGGACATGGTATGTGTATGCCAAAAATATCCAACGATGGAATGGGATTTGTTGGAAAATTGGTTTGGACAGTTGGTTGCCATTGACGTCAAGCCTTGGATATTGATTGTAATGTTCCTGACTTGGCTAGTCTAGGAAACGCTGCTAATGTGTGTGTAGGATCAATGGTTTACAACATATAAATGATCATACAAATAATAAATGTGACAAAGGATTGCAAAGTTTGTATTATGATATTTCTGTGGATTACAAAATGGCCGAATGCGGCTAAATAAAATGACAATAATTGACTAGATCAACAGACAAAGCATCTTAGCCAGAATACAAATAAGAAACTAAAAGATAATACTCGGAATATGGGAGCACTACAGAATCAATGGATGCACTGGGACTATGGCAGCTATGATGGTAACTGCTGGAAGTTTGGAAAGTTCACCCTGGGAGCTATACTTCTCGAAATGGCCTGGAAACTGTCCCAAATGATGCACCCTGCTCTAGTCCTTAGTACTGGTATCTGTCGGACCCCTCTGCTGATGAATCTGGACCCCAGATGGATACCCCTGGGGGAATGCGCCCCTCTTCTTCTGGAAAAATGTGTCCTAGTGATTTCNAATGTTCCTGACTTGGCTAGTCTAGGAAACGCTGCTAATGTGTGTGTAGGATCAATGGTTTACAACATATAAATGATCATACAAATAATAAATGTGACAAAGGATTGCAAAGTTTGTATTATGATATTTCTGTGGATTACAAAATGGCCGAATGCGGCTAAATAAAATGACAATAATTGACTAGATCAACAGACAAAGCATCTTAGCCAGAATACAAATAAGAAACTAAAAGATAATACTCGGAATATGGGAGCACTACAGAATCAATGGATGCACTGGGACTATGGCAGCTATGATGGTAACTGCTGGAAGTTTGGAAAGTTCACCCTGGGAGCTATACTTCTCGAAATGGCCTGGAAACTGTCCCAAATGATGCACCCTGCTCTAGTCCTTAGTACTGGTATCTGTCGGACCCCTCTGCTGATGAATCTGGACCCCAGATGGATACCCCTGGGGGAATGCGCCCCTCTTCTTCTGGAAAAATGTGTCCTAGTGATTTCACTGTCAGAATGCATCGTAGTGAGCAACCAATCTACTCGAAACTCAACTCCATCCATTGCTGAACTATCAAGCACTCCAATCCTTGGATCCCATATCAGGATGTGAACCACAATGCCCTGTGGAGTATAGTTCTGTAACATATCAACACCATGAGTCTCTTTCAAATAACACATGGCCTCAACCCGAAATAGGTCTATCCTACCAAGCCATACCAAACTCAACATGACCCCCACTGACTGAAAATGTTGTTGCCATAGTGAGGTACTACAAGACCTCAATGAATCACCAACCAGTAACATGCTCTCCCCAATATTGAAACTCAATGGAAAATCAAAGTGACTCCCCCCTGCAAACGTCCGCACGTCTCCATCAGTCAATGAAATGCCCGACCCTATAATCCTAGGGTCCCATGCTAGTCTTTGACATGGGCCTTCATGTCGATGCTTCTCTACTCTGATCATGATTGTCTTCTTAGAGTATCCATACTATACTCTCCATGCGTGGATCCTCATAAGATGAAACAAACTATCGACCCAATGGACTCTCGGATCCCATGTCAAATTTGGAAGTTCATCACTTCCAATCCACATTAATTGCTGATGTGCTCTACTGGTAACTGTCAAAATACCTACACGCTCATCCCAATGAGAGTCTGAATATGTAACAACCTCTAAGATATCCTTTGTCTCATGGCCTAGGATACTCTCCATCACGCCTAGGACCTCAAATGTCTGGCTCTGATGATCCACCCCTATCCTGCAGTATGCAATCAAGACACTCCTGTCAGGTGGTCTCAGCTTACCAACTCTCCATGTCCCCTGCCACTATCTAGCTCCCCTTGTGTTGTTGTCAATGATAAAAGTGTCGGGAAAGGCTATCACAAATATCTGCAAACAACTGTGGGACTGGAAAGTATCATATGCTTTGGTCAATCCCCAGGATTGGACCAAAATCTCATTCACTAGCACCCATGGTGAATAATCGCCTAAACTCCAACTATCAGGTACAATAGTAGATAACTCCACAAACTGCTGGTCAATCACTCTCCCTCCATCATCACTCAGATAGTTGTTTCTATTGTGAAGGTGATCTCCCAGAACTATGTGCTGCTGCAAGGGAGGGGAATCTCCATGCTCCACTAAGTGTGTCTCCTCCTTGCCATCCAATGCGTCCCCATGAACCCCACTGTACATCTCTCTCATCATCATATGCCCAAGGTGTACTTCTGGATCAACCTATGTGTGGATATCAACCAATCTTGGAACACAAATGAAAGTTTCCTCGTAACTGCCCCTCGGTCTAGAATCCTCATGTGTATGTGTATGATCAATTGTCTCAGAACTACCCATGAATGGTGGCCCCTGTGACACCTAGATATCCTCCAACAATGTAACTGAGGAACATACTTGACTCTTTGCCGAAATAGATATAGTGTATCTCTGACCAGTCTCCTCAAGGAGCTCATCTAATCTAGACTCTGATTCTTGAAGGGTTGTTTGTGTGCCTTCCAAGAATCCTCATGTGCTCACCAACTCATGAGTGAGTTGGTCCACCTCAAGCTTCTACTCCCTCAGTTCCCTATGATACATCTTTCCAATCTCCTATAGGTAATCTCTATCCATAAATAACTGTTGGTAGTCGACCCTCATCACAGTCACTCTCTCCATGAGTGTATGGAAGTCATTAATGGCCAGTCCCCTATTTGAACTATCATGTGCCATCGAGGCCCTCCAAAAATAACCTGCCACTAATGCATGTGTATCATCAATGCATCGAGTGGCTTCCATGATCATGTCCTCACTGACTATCAATTGTCCCATCTAGTGTCATGACTCTTGATCATAGTCCCACCGAGGTTATACCTCATGCCTCTTACTGCTAGTGTCAACAATGGAATCCTGAACAACACACTCCTCAAAAGATAAGGCATTGAACTGCCCACTGTCCACTACACTATTGAGTCCTCCTGTATTCCACTGCACATCATCACCAATTGCTACCCTAATATGAATCACACTGTATCTTGTATGGGCAGCTGTATCCTCCTATGCGCTCACCCTACTAATATCATATGTGTCTGGATCCCATACAGATGTGGCCAGACACGGGCTATGGTCATCCCGTCCAATAAGGAGTGCATCCTCATCACTGTAGATCGATCTTGGAAGTAACTGTCCCAACCAGTTGTCGATCTCCACAACCCGATCCATCAATGGAATCTCCAAGAGTGGTGACTCACTCTCCTCATACTGATAGGTATGTGTAAGGTCAACTATCTCCAAGCCATACCTCTCCTCCTAGGTTTGTAGATCCATATGTCCCTTGTGTACAATCCCCACACAAGGATCCTCTACCATATTAGGAATACCACTGATATCCTCTTGTGTCATGGCTAGCATAGGTGACTGAGAAGNCCATGTCTACACCCATAGGTAGGTCATCCAACCTCCTAACCTCATCATGTCCAAGTTCCAACACATATGAATCCTCACAAGTCTCACCACTATGCTGAAGTGTTGAATCCTCAACATTGCCTAGTGGGGAAGATGAAGGACATGCACTATCATCCTGTCCATCCAATTGTCCCTCAAATGCGCAAGAGTCACTAGCCTCCATCTCGGTCATTTGGTTGAGCTTGTAGTACATGTATAGAGTTTGTACCTCATCTCTGGCACTGCATTTGGATGATTCGTCAAAAGAAGGTATGGTGAGTTTACCAACTTTCCAGATGAAATCTATGTTATGCACCTGTTGTTGTTGTTGTCCTCCTCTCTGAGGTTCTTTGGGATGGTTCATGCCCCTAATTCCATAGTACTCGACCAGTGTCATGTCATGATGGAAGTCACGACCCAATGCTGCATACTCCCTCTTGTACTCTTCAATGTCTTCCGCTTGACTGGGAAACCTCTGTGCTAACAACTGTTGTGCTGCTGGTTCCCTTTGAAAACTAGGGAACCATGGTCTAGGAATCCTACTCGAATATGTGTATGTNCGCCGTCATGTCTAGCTTTTGTACCCCAACTCTGTCCGTGCATTTGGACAATCTGTTAAAAGAAGGTATGGTGAGTTTACCAACTTTTTGGATGAAATCTATGTTATGCCCCTGTTGCTGTTGCTGTCCTCCTCTCTGAGGTTCTCTGGGATGTTTCATGCCCCTAAGTCCACAGTACTCGACCAATGTCATGTCATGATGGAAGTCACAACCCAACGCTGCATACTCCCTCTTGTACTCTGCAATGTCTTCCACCTGAGTGGGCAACCTCTGTGCTAACGACTATTGTGTTGCTGTTGGTGGTGCCCTCTGAAAACTAGGGAACCATGGTCTAGGAATCCTACTCGAATATGTGTATGTGTGAGTAGGTGTCTGGGGTCTATTGCCTACCCCTGAGTTCCCATGTGCTGCATGTGAGGCTGGTGTGCCCAGGGTGTCCACTATAGCTAATCTATCAACCAACTATGCCAAAGACTGCGTCATGGTCTGCTGACTGACTATCGAATTGTTGAGTACCTGCATGAAGGCTGCCTCTGGGTCCATGGGTGCCTTACCATTGCCCTCTGGCCTCTCATATTTGTCTCCCCACATCCTCTCTGCCTTCTGGTTCACCCGCTGAACTCATCAAGTTTAGTCATAGGCTGGCAGGACTAAAGCTCTGATACCACTGTAATGTTCCTGACTTGGCTAGTTTAGGAAACACTACTAATGTGTGTGTAGGATCAATGGTTTACAACATATAAATGATCATACAAATAATAAATGTGACAAATGACTGCAAAGTTCGTATCATGATATTTCTGTGGATTACAAAATGGTCGAATGCGGCTGAATAAACTGACAATACTCGACTAGATCAACAGACAAAGGATCTTAGCCAGAATACAAATAAGCAACTAAAAGATAATACTCGGAATATGGGAGCACTGCGGAATCAATGGATGCACTGGGACTATGGCAGCTTTGACGGTAACTGCTGGAAGTCTGGAAAGTTTTCCCTGGAAGCTATACTTCTCGGAATGGCCTGGAATCTGTCCCAAATGATGCACCCTGCTCTAGTCCTCAGTACTGGTATCTATCAGACCCCTCTGCTGATGAATATGGACCCCGGATGGATACCCTTAGGGGAATGCGCCCCTCTTCTTTTGGAAAAATGCATCCTAGTGATTCCACCATCATAATTAGATGAGATATGTCTCAAAATGATGGCCTTAGTCTACTGGGAAATAGGTCAGAAGGGTTTCCCTGAATATGATCTGATGCTCGCTTTGGAACCCCAAATGTGCCCGCCAAAAGTGTCGCACGTCCAAGTTTGGAAAATGTGTCCAAGTTGATTCCTCCATCGGAATATGATGAGGAAATAGGAAAAAGATGCACGTTGACCTCCTCTCAAATGGGTCGGAGGGAAATCTCAGAACTCTCCCTAGATGGGATAAGTCGACTAAGAAACCCTCTCAAAAGCTGTGCCCTCACTCTGGAAGAATGCACCCTTGCTACTGAACATTGTATAACTGCTATTGAAGAATGATGGAAGACCTGAATGATCTTCCTGGTGACTAGGGTGTGTCTCTTAACACTGAAATCAACCAACTAGTGTCTTCCTCCTGGAATCCACTGAACTATCTCTCCTGAGATGCACCTCTTCTCCTCAATGACAAGTCATAATCTGCATAATGATGAATTAGGTAGCTGACCCTTCTCTTATAGATTTTCTAAACCCCAATTCACTATTGAAACCCTAATTCGTTGTTGACCTTTCCCCTCCAAGTGACTTTTACTTTATTTTATTATTCCTTGATTAAATCAC
>SNQJ01S0142768.1:0-10286 GCA_010110895.2 Picea sitchensis
TTATTATTTACCTTTTAAAATCTCTGAAACCACTTTGATTACTTTGACCTTTTGGGGCTTCTAGATGACATATGAGGGTCCTCCAACTTCGTAAGGCCATAAATCTCAAACCGTGAGGAGTTATGTGACGTTCTACATACCACCATAAATAGAATGACATGTACTATCCATATAGAATAGTATTATCTGAAAATATATCATAGCTCATACCGTTACCCATCAAGCAAACTTGGGTCCATTACCCAAACCTGGGATCTCCAACTTCTCATGGCCATAACTCTCTAACCATGAGGAAGTATGTGACGTTCCACGTACCACCAGAAATGAAATGACAAGCATTATCCATCTAGGATATTTTCCCTGAAAAATTCACTTTCCTTCATCTCATTATTCCAGAATTAAGCATGGGTTCTCTTACTCCACAAAGCGTCTTGTCATGAGGGCTTTCACCATAAGGGGACCACTTTGGAGTTCATCTATATTTACTTCTTATCAACCATGACAAAAAAATAATGAGTCATATTTACATCAAACAATATTGGGTCCATTACCTAAACCTTTGTGCTACGAGGCTTTCTTCAAGGGTTGACATCAATGACAACCAACCTTAATAAACACATAGATCATGATCAATATGATCCAATGAATGAGTGGAATACACTCATATATAGGGGAAAAAATTCCATAATTAAGAAAATAAATCAAGCAGTTAGCTTTCCTTAGGAATGCATGCATGCATGATAGTGATGGTAAAAATAGAAAGTCTAATATAGAACTAGTCATTTAACTCCCACTGAACTAGTGTGTCAAAAATAGAAATTTCTCCAATAGGGAGGAGCAACCTCCTAGGACTATGTAGAGGACAATAGACAGGGAGCAGGTAGCTCTGAAGGTTGTGTGGGATCAAAGGGAGTCTGACTTCAAAGGGAGTCATAAGGCTTAGAGGGAGTCAGGAATCTCAAAAAAAGAGTCAGTCGCTCAGTGGGAGCCAACCTTCAAGTCTATATGGGAGAGAGGCATCTTTCAAGACTGTCAGGTAGGTGTCATGGGTTGAAATGGATAGAAAGGAGGTTTAGAGGTAGGAGGATTCTAGGAGTAGGATGTCTTCCAGGATGGGATCATGCCAACCAATAGGATGTGCTTCATTGACCGAGGATGCAGCTATTCAAAAGGATTGGAGGAAGGATTTTCTTTGGTGATAGAGGGAGCAGTCAATCATACAGATTGGAGGGAATCCAATCATATGGATTTGAGATCAGTTGTGGTAGAGGATCCGGTATGGGAGATAGAGATACTTCCAAGTGATGATGGAGGATGGAATTCATCCCTTGCTAAGAGGGAGTGTTGATTCTTTTGTAGCATCAGGAGGCATTCTCGCTTGTGTAGTTTAGTGATAATACCTTCCTCGCTAAGAGGGAGTGTTGATTTGTGTAGCTTTGGGCAGTTATTCTCACATGATGCTAGGTGTTGGGCATGTGGGAATCCTTGTGGGCACCACATCACGCTTTCGTTTTGGTGAAAACCATCTTGGATTTAAGTGGGGGATTCATGGGTTTGGTGATGAGCTTTGTGGGCTTGTGTTGGGGCTTCACACCCACAAGGAAATCCTAATTTGATATTGAATTGTGGAGGGGCTTCTATGTTGAACCCTAATGATTGTATATAAAGAAAAGAGGTCATTGTGACATTTCATATTACATCATGTAGAGTGTGTGGAGACATGATGGAAATATCATAAGTGAGTCTACACTTGTGCTAGGAGGATTAGTGATCTCAGCAAAGGGAAAGTCTGCAAGGTGGCGAATCTGACCCAAGAAAGAGGAGCGAAGAAGGTCACACATGTGAGCAATTTTTTTCCGTACCATACATGATTTGCAAGAGGATGAAGTGCGTATATACATGGGTTGTAGAAGGACAAATCACATATAGGGTATATGTGATTTGCAGTGGAGAAAACAACATATGTCTGTGGGTTTCCAGTTGGTGAATCGTGTATCTGAGTTTCTGGGCAGGTACAGATCCATACAGGCTGACAGGTGACATCAACAAGTCATACAGGTGGTCTATATAAGATTCGTGTGTAGAAGATATTTCTAGATATTGCTAAGGTTTTCTTTTCTAATTTGTATGGTTATTGGAGAACAAGGATGTTCTCAGTTTTGGTGACTTTGGAGGACAAGGTTGTCCTCAAATTTTGGTGATATTGTATTGGTTGGGAGGGTTGGTTTTTCCCTCAGGATTTCCGATCATAACAAGATTACAGAACTGAAATTTGTGTCTCATGTGTATTGATGATTCATCTCTGATCTTTGTGTTTCTGGTGCATATGTTTTCAGTCAATAATTTTAGTGTAAATTTGTTCAGTGATAACAGTTATGTTTTTATTGTTAGATCACTAGGAAGCAATTTTCAGATCTGAAATTAGTCACATAGAGTTGCATGTGAAAATTGGCATGGTTTCATAGCTTGGGATATGAAGAGAAGGGGATCATATTGAGACATATTTTGGCTACAACACGGAGGAGTGTTATTCTTGTTCTCTTTCTCATTCTTGTCCCAGGTAGGTCTCAGGTGACAACTCTGAGGGAGATAAGAAGTTAGCTCTGAGAGGGAATTACAGTGACGATTGCAAGTGGAAATGGGTTAGATGGTCTCTGGTTTGAGACATGGTAGACTGTCCATACAAGGAGTTGTGGACTATTGCAACTCGGTGGTGTGGTAGGTTGGGAGTTACGATGGATTGGTGAAGAGACCAGATCACAACAATATGTTGTGTGGAATATTTCCAACCATGTGGATAGACTTCCGGTGACTTGTCATGGTGAGTTACGATGGGTGCAACTCAGGCTCTTTGGCATGGACGAGATGGCTTTAGATGTTTGGTAGGTTGATGAGATAGAGTCTTCATTGGGTCGGAGAGTTTCACATTGTCGAGGTATGACAATGTATGAGGTATTTGACCCAAGAGGATGAGGGCACTTTCCGACATGAGTTGCGGTGGTCTAGAGTGGACTAAACTGAGTGTCCAACCACAACTTGGGATTGTTCATAAAAGGACACGGGATCAATGGTAGCATGTGTAGACATGGAGAGTTATTGGTGACTTGGATGATGGACTTGGGTAGAAGTTCATTGGATGGTCGTGAATTGGGGAAGTAGGATGCTTGCCTTAGAGGATTTCATGGTTCTTATATAGTGGGAGCCGCGAGCACATGACGGGGGCCTAGGATTTGTTCATGATATTCAAAGTGTCTCACTTAGGTATGTACGAGGAGCTTGGTAGGAGGACCAAGAATGTAGTACAGGGATCTGGAGAAGTGGTATTCCAGAAGGAGTCAAGGGTGTGTTGCGAGTGGAAAATGTGTTATGGGTGTCAGGAGTGTGTTCTCGGCCTCAAGGATTAAGGAGTAAGACTATGCAATGTTGTTCTATGATGGACAGGTGTTATTGGATATTGAGTTGGTCTTCCTAGGTTTTGGGAACCTTTCTGGGTAGGGGATATGTGCATGAGAGATTTTTCCACACTAGAGGGGAAGAGGAAGAAGGAAGTAGGCATCAACAACAGAGGTTTATGAGGTTGCAGACAGGTTCCATAGGGAGATCTTGTTGATCTCTGACCTTTCAGGTATAGTCTCCATCAAGGAGATTTAGTTGGTGGATAGCAGAGCATCTTGCCATATGATAGGTTCTAGAGAGTTGTTTGATACTTTCACAGAGACTAACTCAAACTTGTGTGTAGAGCTTGACATGAGAGTCAAGCATGTAGTACAAGGATTTGGTACAGTATCGTCCTGATTAGAGTCAAGAGAGGTTTTGAGGGTGTCAAATGTGTTATGGGTTCCAGAACTCAAGATGAGTGTTCTCTCAGTCTTAGAGATTGAGAGAAAGGGGTACCACATATTATTTCGAGTTAGACATGTGTTTTTTATGCCCAGAGGATCTAGCTTCATATAAGCAGTTGTTCTTGAAGTTTAAGAGGGCCATCATATGCATGTTGTGACCAGCAGGAGCAGAGAGATAGATGAGGAGCAGGTAGATTCACCAGTGGTGAGGCAGGTGACCCCACCAGTAGCAGAGGTACAAAGGGAGAAGGTATCCCCACGAGTGTTGAGGTAGGTGGCCCCACCAGTAGTACCGACTCAAAGAGAGCTAGAGTTCAAAGGGATTTAGCCCTCGGGATCCAGTAGGGAGGAGAAATATCCCAGGATTGTGCTGAGGACAGTGGACAGGGAATAGGTAGTTGTTGAGGAAAAGGTATGAAATACCTTACTCAATTATTTTCAAATCTTGCCTAGCTAGGACAAGATAGTCGGGAATATCACCGTGGGTTTTATAGCCTCAAAAATATTCTCCCAATCTGTAAGTATTAATTACTAGGATCGAGTATGATTTATTAATGAAAAGAATGTTGCAATATAAAATAAAGTTTATATAAGGTTTTTAAATATACACAGATTACAGAAAGTAAACATGGAGATCAAAAAGCGAAAAGTAACCAAGTCATAATTACACATATATAAGACAGAATAACAATCTGATTTATTTCATTCTGAGATATCAAAAGTGTTTTTATCTTTACAAAACCCCTGTAAGGGCATGGAAACTCTGATTTAGAGATCCCTGATGAGCACCATACAAAAAGACTCTGACAATCAAGAAAAAACTGAAATTTATAATTTGGATCAGCTTGACACAAACTGTTGTCAATTTGACTCTACAAGATATTCTTTATCAACCATGAAACTTAATTCACAAATAGACAAGAATACACAGACTATCAAGGATGGATCAACACCTTTAAAACTAGCATCTCAAAAGTTTGGTTCAGTCTTGAACCTTGTTGTCTACAATAAGACCATGCTGTCACAAAGAGAATTAGGCTTTAAATAAACTCAAGAATGAATGAAAACTGAAACTATCTTAGGAAACCAAAAGAGAAAACCTTAGTCTTTCTTTCTCCTTCTATTCTCCCCTTGTTTCTTCTTCTCATTAAGCTTTTATTCTTTCCAAATAAGTTGAATTAGTTCAACTACTTTCTTTAGTTAACTTAGTTTCACTTAACTAATTTAGTTTAGGAGAAATAAATAATAATAATATAGTTAATGGTCTTTAATTAATAATAACTAGGTAGGTGGGACCACTTGTGACTCTCGGCATTTCTTCTTTTCAAATCATAAAATATAACACAAAAGGATAATCATTTTAACACATGCCACCCTTGTAGCTCCCTTAGATACCTTCCAAACTGAATATTTAAATATAAAAAATAATTTAAATCATATCCAAAAATATATAAATATCCACACGATCCACATTATCCAAAACATAGCTTGTTATCCAAAATTCTTGAAAACCATTAACATTGTCTTCATCAACTCAAATCATAAAAAACCGAATCCAAAATCCATACTTGCCACTCTGGGAGGCAATTTTTCTTTTTTCACTATTGCCCTCCTTTGATTTCCCAGAAGTAGCCCATGGTTGATTAGAAAATTGAGGATGCATTTCATTGATCACATGGGAACAGTCATCCTTTAAATGCACGCGGGAAGACATGGATTTTGAGGAATCGTCTGATGGAGAAGAAGGGGATGCATCTGCTTTTCCTTTATCTTGCATAGGTTGGGGAATATCAGTTTTTATTCTTTTACTAGAAATTGAAAATTGAACAGGTGAATCGGCATGGTAAATATGGACATTAGGATTGAATGGTGGTGGGAGAGACAGTCGGGTTGACAATCTCTTTCCATCAATCATTTGCAGGGACTTGTGGTTGCAAGGACACATGTGGAAGAACGAAAGTTCTAGGGATGTTCTGAGGCTGGAAAGGAGGTCCTTTTGGCCGAGGGTGTATTATTCCATGACCAATCTAGTTAAAGAACCCATCTTGGAACAGTTGGTTCAATTCTTGGGGATCAACATCAAAATGGATGGAAAATCTAGGCCTTCTAGGCCCTTGGTTCCAATTTCCCCTGCCTTTCTTATTTTTTCCATGGTTGCCCCTACTGAAGAAACTCATCATGTAGCAGTGGTTCATCAGTAACTAAGCTCTTAATAAACCTTACATGACACTCTGATTACATGAATCAAAAATTGGCTCAGAAATTGACATGAGATACATGCAAATCCATCCATAACAAACCATTTAATAATCGTCAAGTGAATAGGGGGTGATAGGGTTCATGGGACATATGGAGGAGTGTAATTAGAGAAAAGTGGTATAATGATAGGGGATTACTACACGAATATTGTTCAGTAATTAATTAAACAATTTAACTGTGTAATAAAATATCAGTCACCAATCCTTGTTGGGTTATTCTTTGTCTCTTTTACACATACTTCCTTTTTAATTTATTTCACATAACATGGATGCCATAAATAAAATTGGGATTATGAGGGGAATGTAATGAGAAAAAAGTGGTAGAATGGCAAGGAAATAATATGGATATTGTTCAAATGAAAATAAATCAAAACATGCAATCAAACATATATCTGTTTCGACCTTCAAAGTTCAACAGTATTCACTTTTCAAAATCACAATTTAAAATGTTACTTCCTTTGACAAATTTGTTTTTTGGCTTCCAAACAATAATCTATATGCCTGAAACTATTTAATTACATTAGCCTTTCTATTCATATCATCATTACATGACATTCATTATGAAAATCATTGCAGTCGATATGAGAAACCACAATAACCCTTTGAGCCACAACCATTAACTCAATATTTAATATTTAAACCGACAGGAACATGCACAGTATTTAACCCTTGTAGCTCCCTTAGATACCTTCCAAACTGAATATTCAAATATCAGAAATAATTTAAATCATATCCAAAAATAAATAAATATCCACATAATCCACATTATCCAAACAGAGCTTGTTGTCCAAAAATTTTGAAAACCATTAACAGTGTCTTCATCACCTATAATCATAAAAAACACAATCTAAAATCCATACTTGCCACTCTGGGAGGCAATTTTTCTTTTTTCACTGTTCTCCCCCTTTGATTTCCCAGAAGTAGTCAGTGGCTGATTAGAAACTTGAGGATGTATTTCATTGATCACATGGGAATAGTCATCCTTCAAATGCACGCGGGAAGACACAGATTTTGAGGAATCATCTGATGGAGAAGAAGGGGATGTATATGCTTTGCCTTTATCTTGCATAGGTTGGGGAATATCAGTTTTTAGTCTTTTACTAGCAAGTGAATATTGAACAGGTGAATTGGCATGGGAAATATGGACATTAGGATTGACTGGTGGTGGGAGAGACAGTCGGGTTGACAATCTCTTGCAATCCATCATTTGCAGGTGCTTATGATTACAAGGACACATGTGGAGGAATGGAAATGCTAGGGATGTTCTGAGGCTGGAAAGGAGGTCTTTCTAGATGAGGGTGTATTATTCCATGACCAATCCAGTTAAATAACCCATCTTGGAATAGTTGGTTCAATTCTTAGGGATCAACATCAAAATGGATGGAAAATCTAGGCCTTTTAGGCCCTCGGTTCCAATTTCCCCTGCCTCTGTTGTTTTTTCCATGGTTGTCGCTACTGAAGAAACTCATCATGTAGCAGCAGTTTGTTAGTAACTAAGCTCTTAATAAACCTTACATGACACTCTGCTTACATGAATCAAAAATTGGCTCAGAAATTGACATGAGATACATGCAAATCCATCCATAACAAACCATTTAATAATCGCCAAGTGAATAGGGGGTGATAGGGTTCATGGGACATATGGAGGAGTGTAATTAAAGAAAAGTGGTATAGTGATAGGGGATTACTACACAAATATTGTTCAGCAATTAATTAAACAATTTAACTGTGTAATAAAATATCAGTCACCAATCCTTGTCGTTTTATTCTTTGTCTCTTTTACACAAACTTCCTTTTTAATTTATTTCACATAACAGGGATTCCATAAATGAAATTGGGATTATGAGGGGAATGTAATGAGCGAAAAGTAGTAGAATGGCAGGGAAATAATATGGATAATGTTCAAATGAAAATAAATCAAAACATGCAATCAAACATGTCTCTATTTTGATCTTCAAAGTTCAACAGTATTCACTTTTCAAAATCACAATTTAAACTGTTACTTCTTTTGAAAAATTTGTTTGTTGGCTTCCAAACAATAATCTATATGCCCAGAACTATTTAATTACAGCAGCCTTTGTATTCATATAATCATTACATGACATTCATTAAGAAAATCATTGCAGTCGATATGAGAAACCACAATAACCCTTTGAGCCACAACCATTAACTTAATATTTAATATTTAAACCAACAAGAACATGTACAATATTTATAACCATTTGTATCCATCAATTATTTAAACATTGTCCAAAGCAATCAACTAGACGTTATAACTCTTAATTGGGCCTCAAACAATTCGCACATAGGTGGCCCCTTTATATAGCCAACATAACGATTGAACCAAATAACATTCAATATTATGAGCCCAAGCTTCAAACAAATAAGTGTGTACAAACTTCTTCCAAAATTTCCAAATGAGGGACGCAACCAAAATCATGCCCAAGCAACCAAGCATGCACAGTGCTCCATAAACCATCGACTAGAGTAAAACGATATCAATATCATATTTAGGGTTTAAAACAGCAAGTGGAAGGTAAGAACAGGTGGTTCGACCAGAGGGTTAAGACTTCGAATAACACAGACAACTCATGCCTTTCAAAATTTACCACAGAACCATAACATGTAACAATACTCTTGGCTGTGAGGGTTACCAAAACGCTAGACTATCAATTCCAACAGGAAAATGAAATGAAGCCAGACCCTTTAATCAACACTGTAAAATGAGCGACTAAGCACAAACTTGTGCCCAACCAGAAAGCATCCTTAATGCTTATATCAACTTTTGGGTGATGTTAAACTCATATTGTGCAATGTTCTCCAAGAAACTGTGTCAGTGAGGGAAACGCAAGGTAGCTAATAGCTCATAGTTTTTCCAAGATAAGGCACAAATATTTTAATCTTTCATCAGTTCACATTACAACCCACAGGGTCAAAAAATACTAGCCACAGAGACAAACATGGAGTGGGAAACTTAAACACAGAGACCTGTTATGAAAATCCATAAGTAGGATACGCGGAAAGCTCATAGCTTTGGTAAGCCATGATACTCAATTTCAACAGAGATGTCAGAGCCAAAACCCAAACCATGACCAAGCAGGCTTCACTACCATTTTTATACAATAAACCCATGCAAATATTACACACAGCAAGGATATCATAACCATTTCTTTTTTTTAAGTGCCAACAGTCCAGAATAATCACCATAAGAAACAACAGACACAAACACCAATACACAGTTCAAATATCTCATAAAATCTCAAGAATAACATAGACCATGAGCAATCCAGAGCCAAAAGTTGATTCAAATGGCAGAGTAACCATCATGGATGGAAGAATAAGAAACTCATACCTGGAAAATCCTGCGTGAGGGAGAAAACTAGACTGTATACCTCATTCATGGTCGAACAATGCGGAGAAGCAACAACTACCAGAGCCAAAACCAAAATGCAAGAATGACTAGGGTGGTGGGCTAGAGGGGAGTTTGTTTGATGTGCAGTAAATGCACGTCTCTTCTCCCTTCCAACCTCATTGAATTCAAAGTATGATCCAAGACAATTCACGATAGCACTACACATTAATAAACCAAATGTCCATTGTCATATCACATTTGCAAAGTGCGCCACCCCTTTGTAATGTCCAACTTCTTTAAAATAACCATGTGCTAAGAACATAACCTAATTTTCAACCATATATGAAATTCAAACAAGGCGCATAGTAGCAAGGTTCAAGAGCACCCATCCTTTGTCATAATAATGCACAACATTAGAACTTGAATATAGTTCTTTTATTCAAAAGAGCTCCATTATTATCCTTTATCAAGATCATTTAAACCATTTAATGCCATGTTCAATGCAATATCAAAGCCAAAATTTATAGTAATTCTTTCATCCACAGGGCAGTCTTAACATATTCTGTGAGAGATCATCAAAGCCATCCAGTGTCATGTTTTAATCAACCAACCATCACACGTTACTACAACATTTTAAACCATGATTTGAAACAATGAACTGTAAAAAACTGTGTGGGTACCATCACATAAGAAAACAAAATATGAGTGTAGCATATCCACCATAGTGCCATAAGTCCAACAAGGGAGTCCCACCTACTAGTTTATTATTAACATAGATATATAAAGCTTGGCAATCATTTGCGAGCATAGTATTCATCGTTTCATTTTTAAGCG
>SNQJ01S0142768.1:24596-37791 GCA_010110895.2 Picea sitchensis
ATCTTCCTTTCCTAGGCAACACTTTTCATTTCCAATTTCACTTAATACATATATGTTGCTTGAAGTTCTCGCAGCTGTTGCAATCAATTTTCCTGAACCTTCTTTTCTTATCTCACACTTTTGTGAATCGAAAGTAACTTTATGACCTTGGTCACACATTTGAATCACACTTAGAAGATTATGTTTCATATCTTCTACTAGTATAACATTTTCTTTCTTGGTATTCTTATTCCCAATTCTGACTGTGCATTTTCCAATGATTTTAGATGAAACATCATTTCTGAAGGAGACTGGTCCATCTCTTTCCTTTCTTAATGTAAGAAACTTGTCTCTATCACCTGTCATGTGTTTTGAACAGCCATTGTCAACATACCAACCACGTTTCTTATGCTTAGCTTGTAGAGCGAGTGTGCATTCTTCATTGCTATATTGATTATGCTTTCTTATCCATGTCCTTTTCTGAGGTTCTTGTTTGTGACTGTTGTTGTTCTGTTGTGGTTCTCTAGGAGGGACTGTCATTCTGCAATCTTTGGCCATGTGTACAAAGTTGTTACATTTGTATCATTCCACTTCAGTGCTCAAATATTCAAACATGTTGTAACTTCTTCTCCGTGTTTCACTAGGCCTTCTTCGATAACCATTTTTGGTATGACTTTCAAAGTTGTTTATGTTCCTGTTGTTAGCTCTACAATTCACATCTTTATGTCCAAAATTATCACATGCATAACATAAACCAAAAAAGATAGTTTGATACCTGGGAGTTGAAGATCTTCTTAAAGGAGGTACTCTTGTGAATCCTTCTTCTTCTTGAGGCCTATATGTTTCTATCGGTTGTTGATTCTGAAATCTAGATCTTCTCGGTGGAGGAGTGTCCCTGTAATTTTCTTTGTAGACCTTCCTATCCCCTTTGATTGTTTCTGCATAGATTTTTGGATATGTTTCTTGTTCTGTTCTTTTGTATATTGATCTCTTTTATGTTTGATTGTATCCAAGTCCTGACTTGTCATGATGAGGTTTTTGACTACTGATAATGTCATTCAAAACTTTTGAGTTGTTCTGCATATTTTTATTTTGAAGATTCTTTCTTAATGTGACAATTTGTGCTTCCAAATTTCCAATGATCATGTCTCTTCCTTCTAGTTGTTCTTTGAGTGCTTCTTCAATTCTCTTATCTTCTTCAATTTGAACCTTCAAATTTGTGATCATTTTTTCTAGTTCCTGAGAGTCTTTTTTCTTGTCTAGTTTCGCTTGTAGTTTCTTGTTTTTCTTCTTTTCTCTTCTGATAACTTCTATGGCACACAACAATTCTTCTCGGTAGTCAACTTCTGTCTCTTCATATTCTTCTTCAACCTCTTCATATTCTTCTTTGGAGTCTTCTTTATCAAAGTCTTCTACGGCCATGAATAGAACTCTTTATGTCTCATTGTCACTGACTTCATCTTCATCTGGTGATGAGATGTCTTCTTTGGTGTATAAGTTTTTCTTGAAAACTTTCTTTGTGGTTCTTTTGCCTTTATATGTTTGTTTTCTATTTGAGTAACCTTCATCATTTATCTTTTTCTTATGAGGACATTTGTTAGCAAAATGACCAATACCATCACAATTAAAACAAATCAAAGGAAACTTACCTCTATATCTGTCGTTGGTTCCCTTGTTCAATCTTCTGACAAAGTTGATCACTTCTTCATCATCTTCGGAGACGTCATTGTTTTTGCTATGTTCTTTTTATTTTTTCTTTCCCTTTCACTTTGACTTTTTGGATGCTTTGAAGGATTCTTCTTTTATATATGGATTTTCCTGTTCAGTTCTCATTCATATGTTTGAATATTCCATGTAGTTCATCCATCCTTATTGAGTTTAGATCTGCTCTTTCTTCTAGTGTTGATATCTTAGGGTCCAATCTCATAGGAAGAGATCTTAGTACCTATTGAAAAATTACAGATTATTTGATTTCTTCTCCCAATCCCAAGATTTCATTTACTATTTCATCGACTCGTAAAAAATAAGCTGCAATAATCTCATCTTCATTCATATTTAGTTGTTCAAACTGACCTCTGTAAGTTTGAAGCTTTTCTTCTTTGACTTTTGAATCTCCTTCATAAATATTTTGAAGTTTGTCCCAAATTTCTTTAATGGATTTACAATGTGCAACTTTGGTGAATATTGATTCTCCAAGACCATTCAAAAGAGCATTTTTGGCTTTGGAATTATTCTGACCGAGTTTCATTGCTTTGTCATTTGTCGGCGAAACTGTTGGTGTTGTGTATCCATCTACAATTGATTGCCAAATTTAAAATCCCTGTGCATGTATATATTTATTCATCCTTATGCTCCAAAATGCACACTTTTGTCGATCAAATTGTAGTATTCCATTTTTATACATGTTATTTCTCTCCATGATCTACCTTTCAATGGTTAAATTGATTTCTGAAGGAACCTTCTTTGATACCAATTGTTGGATTACTGAGAGGGGGGGCATGAATCAGTAATAGAAAAATATAATCCTTTTTAACCATATAATGCAAGTGTTATATCAATGTAGCATTATCATCCAATATTTTCAAAGTAAATAAACAATGAACAAATGAACAATCATACACATACGTAGTACACCAATTTTTTTACGTGGAAACCCAAGTGGGAGAAAACCACGGAATGTTTTTTCTTATATGTCTTGAAGAATTGCATTCATTGGAAGCACCAACTTCCTTTTTTTTCTAGTTGCAACTGGAAGGAGGCTCCAAACCCCTAGTTTCTCAGGCTACAACCTAAGGGAAGCTCCAACTTCCCAATTCTCTAGCTACAACTAGAAGGAGGTGTTATAGCGGGAAAACCCCTCTATGGACTACCCCAGGGTTCTAAAATGTAGACAGAGCTAACCGTCTAAAGTCTCCTACTTTTTATAAACTATCCCAACATTACCCCACAATCATACATAAAAGACAAGGTATAGGGATCTGGTAGGCATACCTTAAACTCCACGTCCGGTGTCGATCCCTTTGTGCTTAGTTGTTTCCTCACTGCAAATCTCCTCCCAAGGCTGACCTGCATTCACCAAAAGACAAACAAGAAACTACAAGCATGCATTCTACATATGGATTAGTGTGTTAGACATCATAAACAAGAAATGTAAACAAATCATATAAGTTTAAGATGTCATTTGGTGGGATGGAAAAAGTACTTCTTTATATTAATCTCACAAAAGTCACTTACAATATGAGACCGACACTTCTCCTCGAACTCGGTCCTAGGCTCCTCTTTACAATGTGCCAACTACTTCCACATCTCCTTCTCCTCTTCAGTTGTCTCTAGGGGGGTGGCAAGGGCTTGCAATTGAGAAAAAGAGAATTCTGGCTCAAACTCACAATGTGGTTGCCGAATATTGGGGCAAAGGGGGAATATGGAAATGGGCAGAGTTTCTATGTTCTCATGCTTCTCCTTGCAATGGGACCCCAACCCCTTCTTTTATAGGCCAGAAGATATAGTAACGGCTAGGGTGACTATCTATGGGAAGTCAAAGGGTTAAGTAATGGCCCGAAAACCAGTATCCTATGCAATTTTCCATTTTTCGCAATATTTTGTGAGTGTACGCAGGTTGTAGTGGGGTAGCAGGTGTGTGTACATGGGAAGTAGTGGTGCAAGGCGCATACACCTTCAAAGAAATGGTTTTTTGAAGAGCTTGTTTAGTGATGGCTTGGCAAAGATAGCAATTTAGATGGTCTGATGCCAGGTATGCATGTCTGGTGCAATTTAGGGTTATAACATATGCCCCCTAATGTGTGAGGTTAGAAGAGCATCTGATGGTCGAAATACATTAAAAATATTCACCGATGTATGAAGAGAATGAGCCCAAGACCCAGAGTTCAGGAGGTACCATCTACAAAAAAATAACAATTTGTCTCACCGAGGCGGGCATACCCATGCTCAGGATGAAATAAAATCATGGATGCCAATCAAATACACTACAGATCCATGTCATATAACTATATAAAGTGTAGTCGTGAGCAGTACATAGCGGATCTACATCTCAAAATCAAAAGATATACATGTATGGTATCCATCTTCAAGAAGCCAATGACGCCTGATGGTTGGAGATGAGGTCTTTAGAGCTCGAGCAACAACTTCAAAACCTTCAAAACTCAAGTAGGAGTGTAATATTAGTGTATAAATTCACTAACCAAAGGTATTTGACGGCTCGTCGGGAACAGACAAGAGGATCTTGGTGATCAGTTCAGAGAACTTCATTGATTTTGAACAAGGACTTGATTGGTCTTTTGGGGTGGCTGGGCATGAGGACAAGAGACAAACTATAGAAGGGCCAACTCAAGTTTAGTAAGACTTCCCTTGGATGAAAGCATGACAAAAGATGAGACTCAGGTAGCATGGCATTGACATAGGTTCAGGATGCAGGAGGCAATGCGAACTCTCCATATGTTTGGAAGGGTAACCAAATGGAGGAGGACACAACTCTTTGTAGTGAGAATAGCTTCCCAAGGTCATATTGAATCCTAGGGCTTGACGAACAAACAAAAGGATGTGCTTTGTCCAAGGGTGACTCATTGTATTGTCAACAAAAAGAAAATACTTTTCCCCTCCTCTTTTGGGGGTATATTTGATTTTTTTGTCTTTTTAAATAATTTTCGGAAGCTTGAAAAAGAATAAAGAATGCTACGTTACAAAGGAGGATCGATTATCGCAGACATACTAGTTCCAAGCACAAGGAACACATCGATGCTCATAGAAAGGGGACATATGTAGGAAAAGGACACTCAAGAAAAATCCTCCATGGGTCAAGGTGTCAAGATGCAGAGGCAAAGTGCTACAAGGCTTGTGTATAAGGCATGCTTCATATGGTTCATTTGAGAGCAACATGGAGCCAACATTAGGCCAAAGACACAGGAATGCAAATGTGATTAATAAGACACAATGATAACATCCTTTGATGTAATTTTAACGAGCCCAAAGAAGGTAAGCTCGGTGGTTTTTCATGTTTAGAGAGTCTGAAAAAACGTAAAAGAAGACTCCACTGGGGTAACTTTTTCAAAGGTAGTATAGTCGGCTCGAAAAAGGGATAAACTAGCACTAAACAGACGTCTATTCAAAATCAGTTTAATGAGTGTGACAAAGACAAGATCACTTAGCAATCTTTTCATATTTAAGGATTCTGAAAAGAGCTTAAATATGGACTCCATAAGGGATGTTCTTCTGGAACAATTTAACGAGTGTGAAGAAACTAGGTCACTCGACCATATTTTCACTTTTAGGGAGTCTGAAAAGAGCTTAACTATGGACTCTGTGGGGGTTCCTTTTTTCGTATATTTAGTCCCTCAGGCCCGAAAAAGGGGTAAAATTATACCTAAGAGTACTCTTCTAGAGAACCGAGGCTCCCAGAGTATACCTTTGTTCATACTTTTGACCATCCAAACTGAAAAAGGGGTAAACTACCGTCGGACAGATGTGCCTTCAAAATTCAGTTTAGCGAGCGTGAAGGGAAACAAGATCGCTCGACAATCTTTTCATGTTTAGAGGGTCTGAAAAGGGCTTAAAAGAAGACCCGTTGTGTTTTGGAAGTCCCGAGGGTGAGGTCAAGGGTGATAATGAATCATGAAAATGAGGCTCAAACTCATAATCAGGAAAAACTAATAAGGTCTCCCAAGCCTATAATTATTAGTGATGGCATGGACACCAAAATGCAACAAGGATCTACCTAGGGCATCCATGTGAAGGTAAGCTCTACTACTAAATTATGACACTTCTAGAGTAGGAGTGAGCGTTCTGTGTCACAATTTGGTGGGATCAATCCTATGGAAAAGATAAAAAGACAACGAGGTGCAACAAGTAGAGGTGGAATCCTTCCTTATATGCACAAAGTTGGAAAAACGACTTTTTACCAAAAGACCTTTAAAACTAACCCAACTCTCGAAAAACTTCCCAATACCCAAAGTAACATGTATCGTAACATCCCCCAAGAAACTCAAGAACCATATTGAACGATTTTCAAGATAGAAAAAATGACAGAAGGGTCCAAAAAATGACAAAAAGGGGCCAAAAAGTCTATAAATAGAAAGCTTGGCAGCTCATTATCACCATTGTAAATTGAGAATTGACCAAAATTCAAAAAACACCCCTTTTCCGAAATAGTTGATTCTGAGAGCTTCGGTGGACGAAATGAACTTCCGTTTGGACCAAGTAAGTACACACTAACCTCTCTTGCATTTCCATCTTTCATTTTTGTATTTATTTTTAATTTTTTTTTGGGGGGGGGGCGTTGACCTTTAAAAAGGTCAGCCCTGCATGTATGCGGGTTGTCCAAGCACAGCCTGCGTGTACATGCGAGATGAAGATAAATTTCTCGTGTGCACACGCGATTGTCCCCAAGATAGCCCACGTTCACCCTCAATCAAGTGAAAAAATAAAAAAAACAAGAGTTAACTCTCCATCCACTTGTCATTTTGCATGATGTACGTGCATTGGAGAGAGAGGGAGCATGAGGACATTGTTTTTTTGGTCTCCGAAGACCCTGTTTCTATTGTTGTTTTGTCACAATGCGGGTTGTTAAAGTTCTTTCAGTGTTCGTTTATGCGGGCACAACCCAAGTTGATAAATGCATTGATAGATTACTGGCATCTTGACGCAGAGGCATTCATTCTCGAGGGGCAGTCATTGACTCCAATGACTGAAAATATTTACTTCCCTACTGGTCTCTTGAGGAGAGGGGACCTAGTCAACTTGCGTACTTCCCCCCCCGGGACGCACAACATTGAGGAGTTGATTGGACTCCATTGCGAGGCTGGTACTGAGAAAGTAGGTTCTCAGGTGCCTATACATAAGATCAACAACCTATCACTCAAAGTGATAGTTCTACTTATTGGGCAGATCACTAGATCCGCAACTTTACATCAGGCTTTCCGGGTGCACATGCATTGTGTGGTACAATGCTTAAATGCACGGATTTTCAACTGGAGTACCACCATGCTAGATTGCATGAAGAGACAGCTAACAGAGTGTTGGATACGGGAGCACCGTAACTTTGGGTTGGGGACCTTTTTGTGTTCCTTTTTCTTCGAGAGGGTACCCAATCTCAGTCCTCGAGAGACTATATGAGGGCACGAGACCTCTCTCCCAGCGCTATGCAGATGGGCGGTGTTGTTGCCGCGACAGGGGGGAAGGAGGACCATCGAGGCTTTCGATGAAATTTTTTTTGACTGGTGGTCACGGAAGATTCTAACGATAGAGGACTACCCCTATGTCGAGATCAATTTTTCTAGAGATCCTGACATGCTTGTACCTCCCAGAGTGGAGAAAGGAGAGATGGGTAAGTTTGTTTTTCAAAGTTATTTAATTTTTATTTCTTTTTATATATATCATTTTTTTTTGTATACCAGAGTATCTGACACTTACGTATCTGTTATGTACAGATGTGGGACCAGTGCGTCCAGCAGACTTCTCGAGGACTAGATGGTGTCCTCGACTAGAGGCAGGACCAGCTGGATCCGTCGGACCAATAGCAGCAGCAAGGGGGCCTCCAGCCGAAGAGGCTAAGAGAGTATTGAGACGGGTAGAGTAGAACCTTACCGCGCTCACTTGTATAGTCCCTATGGCGGAGATCAAAGATCTCCCACCATCGATGAAACCTCCCGTAGTTGGGGTGCCATGGACCTGGGTCCAGCTCTTCTGGCATTTGGAAAATGTCGTTGTTCACTATGGCAGGGCCAACAGGCCCTGCCCTTAGTTAGGCTAGACTACTTACGTGCTGAGAGCACTTTTTGTATATTTTTTAGGGAATAAGCCCCGTGACTCTGACTAGACATATTTTTGAGGCGCTTGCACCCATCCATGTACTCTGATATTTTTATATATATATATGGATATTTTTTTATATATATATGGATATTTTTCATATTTTTATGTCTTATGGATTACATCTATTTTTAAAATGTATTTATATGTGCATGTGTGTGATTTTTCTTACATGTGTGCAATATGCCAATCTAATACATGATTAGCTAGAGTATTTTTGATTTGATTCAATCTCCTAAGAACATGGATATATGTAATGTAATCAAAGCTTCATTCTAAGAGACGTACCCTAAGGAACCGTCGGTGTAGTGTAGGATCGTAAACGTGGTAAACCCCATTTAACTGAGACACAACTAGCTGAGCGTCTAAGTAGACCCGGAGGTGAGCGATACCATGCGACAAAGCATCACGAAGCAACTTTAAGACTACATTGTATTCGGTGACATTGTTTGTGGCATCACCTAAACAAATACCTCCTGAAGATAGCAACTGGCCCTGAGGTGTGAAAATCGCCCAAGCTACGGAAGCAAGCCTCCGAGTGTGTCGGCTAGCGTCATCCGCAAACCCAACGAACACCTTTGATTCACTTGACATATTCCATAGTGAAAAATATGACATCAAAAATGACACGTCCATAGAACCAAAAAGAAAAAAACTAAAAAGAAAATGTATAAGCCTATACATATATTACAAGAAGTCACCCAAGGTGACCCACCTATGAGTAATACTTCTTGAGGTAGAGCCGATTTCTAGGCTCCGCCAAAGAATTTCCCTCAAAGTCTACCAAATGATAAGCGCCCTTCTTTAGAACCTCCTTCACGATGAAAGGTCCGAGCCACATGGGTTTGAACTTGCTTGCCCCCAGGGGGTCCTTATCTTGGTCATAGACTAGGACAAGGTCGCCTTCAGAGAAAATCCAAGGACGAGCGGACTGATCATACTGACACTTGTTTTTTTATTTGTGAGCCTCATTAGCCAAGGTTGCATCCCGATACTACTCATCGAGTTGCTCAAGATATAATAAACGCTCTTCAAGAGGTTAAGTGTCTGGCAATAATTGTACCGCCAACTTTAGAGAGGGGATCTGGCACTCTATAGGTAACATTGATTCCAGCCCGTAAATGATTTGAAAAGGTGAGAAACCATTTGACCTGGCCAAATTGATCGTTCAATGTAAAATAGTCTTAAGGGATTTATTCACAGCTTCCACCTAACCATTTTCTTGTGGGTAGTAGGGTGATGAATGTTCTTGCCTCAACCTAATATTTGATGTTAACGCAGACATCATTTTGTTCTGAAAGTGACTGCCATGGTCAATGACAATCTCTCTTGGGACGCTGAACCTTGCTATTATCTGGTTAAACAAAAAGAGAGTTGTGGTCTTGCCATCATATTTAAATGTTGGCATAGCTTCGACCCACTTCATGAAGTAGTCTACTGCTACGATGATATAATGGTGCCCCCTTGCAGAAGGAGGGTTTCATGTAGCATAATCAATCCCCCACTTGGTGAAGGGACCAACTGTGATGACGGGAAACATGGGAGCGGGGTGTGCCCTCATCTTCCGGGAGAAGATATGAAATGGGTGGAACTTATTGAATGATTCAACACAATATTTGATTAATGTCGGCCAAAAGTAACCAGCTCGTAAAATCTTTTGGGTTGTTGCCAACCCAGAAAAATGACTGCCACATGCTCCAGTGTTGCAATCGTTAAGCACGATTTTTGCTTATTCATGGTTGAGACACCGGTGAAGGATGCAATCTACACCTCGATGATATAGAGTGTTCTCGAGTATGATATAGTTTTTGGCCTGATGGCATATATGGAGATGCTCATCACCAGAAGAAAAGGTAGGATACTTCAAAGTCTGCAGATAGACTATTATATCTCCGTACCAGGGGTCCGAAGACACGATCAAAAACATGTCTCCTTTGATAGGTGACTCCTTGGATATAACATATCTTGATTCGACTGAAAGTTCTGAGATGAGTTCTACAAAGACCAACGAATTTTTGGATTTCGCCGAAACAAAATCCAAGTCAAATTACTGGAGGATAACCATCCATCTACTGATATTGTCATTGATCACACGTCGTGTCAACACGTATTGAAATAGATTCACAATGGCAATGACAGTGGTCTTGCGAAACAAGATGTAACGACGAAACCGTTGGACAACATGAACTGTTGCCAACGCAAGTTTTACAATGTAGGAATAATTGAGTTCCAATTCAACCAAGCCTCAGCTCAGGTAATAAATCACATATTCTAAGAGCAAATCATCCTCCTAAACCAAGACCATACCGATGGTCAACTCCGCAGTGGCCAAGTACAATAAGAAATATTTATTATAATTGGGTGTTCGAAGCAAAGGGGTAGATCTGAGGGCACATTTCAACGCTTAGAAAGAGTGTTGAGAAGCTTCATCCCAATGAAAAGGAACGTCCTTCTTCAATAAATGCATAAAACCCTTTGTGATCTTGGCATAGTTCACGATGAAACACCGTAAAAAGTTTTCATTTCCCTGTAGACTCTGAAGCTGAGGAATTGTGCACGGGGGAGGCAATTGAACTATCACCTCAACCTTTAGAGGATCGACCATGATCCTTGTTGTTGAAACTATGAAACCTAACAGACGACCCAATGTTACGCAAAAGTTGCATTTGTTTGGATTCAAGTAAATCTGGTAGTAGCGACATCGCTCAAAGATAATTCGGAGGTGTGCGGGTTGATCAACCCTCTTGCGAGATCGTGATGTTAAATCATTGAGATAAGCCTTGACTATGTGTTTGAGATCGTGGAAAGAAAAATACATGGCCCGCTGAAACGTAGCTCCAGCATTTTTCAAACTAAAAGGCATCTTCTGATAAGCGAATGTACCCCACGAACAGATGAAAGTGGTTTTGTGTTGGTCTTCGGGCTTGATCTGTATCTGATTATATCCCAAAAAACCATCCATGAAAGAAAATGCTTCGCAACCTGTGCATTCATCGACTATCTGGTCAATAAATGTCGTGGGGAAATTATCCTTTCGACATGCCTTGTTCAAATCACAGAAGTCCGTACATACATGAATCATACCCTATTTTTTGTTGACTGGAACAAGATTTGACACCCATTGAGTCAATTGGACGGGGTAGATGAAACTAGCTTGGAGTAGTTTCTCTACTTCAGCCAAAATAGTTGTTTCTTTCCTAGGATTGACTGGATGAAGCTTTTGTTGGACCAGCTTAGCATCAGGATATGTTGTGATTTCATGTTCGACGATTCTTGGAATTCCTTAAGCGACAATTTGCAGATTTATGTCCATAGTTATGACAGATGTAACATTCTGGTAAACTGAATAACAGATCATAACGATTGTTATGCTCATAACTATTGTTATGTTTCATCCTTCCTCCATCCATCACATGATTTATAGTATGTGTTCATTTGTTTCTTGGTTGTCTCAATCTAGGTTGTGGCAGATAATTATTCCTTGAGTATCTTGATTTCAAATATCTAGATCTTAAAGAACAGTTTAAAGCTATGTGACCAAAGTTAGAACAGAAAAAACAATAACCATAGAAAAAAACTTTGTACTTGAAAAAAGACTATAGTCGATTTCTTCCATGCTGATGATTTATTTAATCAACAGATTCAGTTCTGGTACTTTTTCTTTCATTCCTTCTTGATGGTTGATTTTCTTTCTTTGTTTCTGCAGAGTGGTTGTTGTCAATGATCGTAGATTTGAAAAACTTGATGGGTTCTTTTTTACTTGGATGATCACTACTTGATCCTTCTTCATAGCCCAAGCCAGCTTTCAACTTTGGATTCCTTTGTTGATTTAGAATGGAAGTTAATTCTTATGAAGATCTAATACTTGGCATATTTTGGTGATACAATGCCTTAAACTTCTCCATTTCTTTTTTGGTTTTTACTATCTCTTCTTCTAAGTCTTCACACCTCGCTTTCTTCTCTGAAAATTGTTGTTTCAGTATGTCTTCTATTTTCTTTGCCTCTTACAACTCCACTTTTAGTAGAGAAAAATTTTCATCAGGTTTTTCACTTTTAGTAGAGAAAAATTTTCATCAGGTTTTTCACCATTCATTTTAAACTACATCAACAACTGTTTTGGTTTTCTCTTCTTACATCTGAGTCTGTCAAGTTCTTCCAAAGCACTGATTAATTCAGCTTCCATATCCACCACAACTTCTTCATCAACCATTTCACCTCTTGTGTGTTCATCATCAAGATATCCCATATCCATAAGCATAAAATCATTCACTTTGTTTTCACATGATGAATCACTATCTATGTCTTCTAAGGAATTTTCATTGTTTGCACACAAATTTTTCTTTTTACTATATTTCTTGAATTTGTACTTCTTTTCATCATCAGAGTTCTGGTCCTTTTTCTGGTGGGGACACTTAGATGCAAAGTGACCTATCTTACCACAGTTAAAGCATTTGAAGGGAAGCGTGCTTTGATATTTTCCTGATCCTTTCTTTAACCTTCTCACAAATTTTGCCTCAATATCATCTAAATCTGAATCGGTATTCTTGTCTGCTTTAAAAGATGCTTCTCTAGTAATGGATTTATCTTTGTTGATTCTCATTTCATATGCAGTTAGTGTTCCTAGGAGTTAATCAATGGACAGATTTTTAAGATCATTTAGTTCTTCTATTGCAGAAACTTTTGGATTAAATTTATCAAGCAGAGATCTTAAAATCTTCTGAACTAAGAATGATTCTTCAAACTTTTCACCAAGACCCTTCATGGCATTCACAAGTTCTTCAACTCTTAAAAAATACTTGCAAATTGTTTCATCTTCATTCATCTTTAGTTGTTCAAATTTCAATCTATATGTTTGAAGTTTGGCATCTTTTACTTTCTCATTTCCTTCATAACTATTAATAAGTTTATCCCACATTTCTTTGGTAGTTTGAAGATGCATCACCTTTACAAACTCATCTTCTGCAAGTCCATTCAAGATAGCATTCATTCCCTTAGCATTAAAGCTAAATTCTAACTTATCACCCTTGGAGGCTACCACAACAGGCTTTATGTATCCAGTCTCTACTACATCCCAAACATCAGCACCTAATGCCATTAGGTATGTTCTCATTCTAACCTTCCAGAAGGAAAAATTTGTTCCATCAAACAGAGGAGGCTTAGTGGCTGAAGTCCCTTCATAACTTGTCATGTTTAAGCTTACATATCTACCTTTAGATAAAAGGAACTTGCTCTGATACCAATTGTTGAAATTACTAATACAACTGAGAGGGGGGGGTGAATCATTTGTTACTGTGCTTAAACAATTTTAAGTCAATTAAACCATTTTTAATCTTTCTCCAAGTGACCATCAATATTATACAACATATGAACAACATAAATAATGAGCATTAGTCAC
>SNQJ01S0142768.1:37801-58037 GCA_010110895.2 Picea sitchensis
GCCAGCATGATGATTGGATTAGAGCTATGAATGAAGAGCTTGATCAGATTGAGAAGAACAATACTTGGGAGCTTGTTCCTAGACCTGAAGACAAGAATGTAATAGGTTCCAAGTGGGTGTTCAAAAATAAAATGAATGAAAAATGACAAGTTGTTAGAAATAAAGCTAGATTGGTCTGTAAAGGGTATGCACAAGTTGAAGTTCAGGACTTTGATGAAACTTTTGCACCAATGGAAAGATTGGAAGCCATCAAAATGTTTCTTTCATATTCATGTCATAAGAACTTTAAAGTGTATCAGATGGATGTTAAATCAACATTTCTTAATGGACATCTAGAGGAAGAAGTATATATGGAGCAACCTGTAGGATTCTCATTGACAGATAACCCTGATTATGTCTGCAAGCTAAAGAAGGATTTATATGGACTGAAACAAGCACCACGAGCTTGGTATTATAGATTGGACAAATTTTTACAAGACAAACGATTCAAGAAAGGTATTGTTGATAGCAATCTCTACATAAAAACTGAAGGTAATGATTTACTAGTTGTTTTGATTTATGTAGATGACATTATTTTTGGCTGTAATAATGATTCCTCTGTTCAGTGGTTTGCTAGCTCTATGAAAACAGAGTTTGAGATGTCCATGATAGGAGAATTGTCATATTTTCTTGTCTTACAAGTAAAACAGAGTTTTGGAGGAATATTATCTCACAAGAAAAATATTTGAAAGAGATGTTGAATAAATTTCAGATGGAAGATTCTTCTCTTGTTAGTACACCTATGGTGGTTGGGTGCAAGCTCAGTAAATATGATATTTCACCCGATGTTGATCAAAGGACATATCGATCAATGATAGGTAGTCTTCTGTACATCATAGTTTCCCGTCCTGATATAATGCAAGATGTTGGAATGGTAGGTCGTTATCAGTATGCTCCTAAACAAAGTCATCTAGTAGCGGTAACAAGGATATTCAAGTACTTGAAGGGCACAATGAATTATGGTCTGTGGTATCCCAGAAATCAGAACTTTCAGTTAACTACTTATTCAAATGCCGATTGGGCAAACTGTGTTGATGAGAGAAAAAGCACCAGTGGAGGAGCATTCTTCCTGGGTGACTCATTAGTAGCATGGCTTAGTAAAAATCAAGGATCCATTTCATTATCAACTACAGAGGCAGAGTACATTATTGCTGCTACTTGTTGCACACAGATTTTTATGGATGATACAAACTCTTGCAGATTTGAAGGTCACTTATACTGATCCCGTTCCACTTCACTGTGATAATGTTAGTGCCATCAGTCTCTCTAAGAATCCTGTACTTCATTCCAAGTCTAATCACATACCAATAAAATACCATTTTCTCAGAGAATAGGTTAAAAACAAGATTGTTCAAGTAAATTATATTCCTTCCACAGAACAGATTGTTGATATCTTTACTTAACCATTAGCAGTGACACCTTTTGGATATCTTTGCCAGAAGTTGGGCGTGACCTCACTGTCAAATTAAGAGGGTCCATCATGTCAGGGGGAGTTTGTGTTGGTTGAATCTCTAATACCTCCGAATAATACTACAACAACACAGGGGGAGTATATGCTTGTCACATATCTGATACCTTCGAGATGTACTGCAACAGCTCAGGGGGAGCTTGTTTTTTCTTTGACATTGATGTCAAAGGGGGAGAAAGTGTGGTAATTTCAATACAGTGGTAAAGTTGGATGTTCTTCAAGGGGTTTCCATCAATGCCAAAGGGGGAGATTGTTGGCATGTTTTCAGACAGAGGTAGAGGAGATTGTTGGCATGTTTTCAGACAGAGGTAGAGTATGCATGTTTTGTCATTGATGGAAAAGATCAGCATGTTCAACAGAGCGATGATGGCATGGCAATGGAAAGATAAAAAGTGAGGAGAAACAATGATCGATGGATCACCCATCTTGAATTCTGGATGACCATCAGATCTGAATACAGATAGGAGGAATGCACAAAAGAGGAGAACAAATCTCAGACGTTGGATCCAGAAGAAGGAGCACGATATTTAAGTACAAGATGAAGCAGGATTACAAAGTCTCGAAAGTAGGAGAGCCGTCCATCGTCGAGTTGTACACGTGGCGAGGGATTAACATTTCGCTGACTGGAAAGTCAAAGGAAGATAGTTCTCTAACCTTCCAACTCGCGATAAGATATGGATCGTTGATCCAATAGGGACACATGGCGATAGATCAGGGCATGAAAAAGGTTTCATTTCAGAGTTTCAGATACTGGGAGTTGGAGGAGCCAAGGAAGCAACTCATGGCAGGAACTCGCGATATGCGAGATCATGAAAATATCTGGACCATCGAATCATCAAGATTGTGGATCGTTGATCTAACTCCACTTCAGATTTTCAGATACCGGGAGTTGGAGGTGTCAAGGACACTCACGACAAGAATGCTGAAACACGAAATCATGAAGCACCTTTTGGCGTAGCCTGTGGTCACTGTCGGTGGTCACATGAGAGGGAGGAGCTAGTGGAGCTAAGATCTTTTTCAGCGATCGCAACTTGGCGTGTTGAGACCCTTCGACACAGGATTGCTAAAATGTGAAATGAGAAAGGCATTCTGATTAGGCCCGTGGTCACAGCCAGTGGGCATATGGAGTAGGCGTGAGATCCATCATTGGTAATCCAACGGTGCAGGTTAATTAGGAATATTATCGAAGGGTCATCATTTATTTTCATGATTAATAAGTTCAGTTACAATTCAGTTAGAAAATTGAATCATGGTTCTTGATCGGTTGGTGATACAGTTGCTGAGAAGTTTTTGTCTTTGCCTAAGGAGATTCGAGGTGTAACTAATGAGGCTGAAGAGTATAAAAGGTGAGATGCAACAAATATGTAAGGTTATCTGTTTTAATAGAAACAATGAGATGAACCGTAAGAAGGGTAAAATTAAAGAATGCATAGCATGAGATAAAAACTCAGAGATGAGTACTTGTTGTTATTTGACAATGAGAAGCAAAGAGGTAGTAGAGATAGCATGAAGCAAAGAGCGGGGAATAGTAGAAATGGCACGAGGTGAGAGAAAGAGGCGCAAAACAATTTTTGAACTAGAATTGCTTGAGGAATCATTGAATAAGGGGTAAGATTTGAAATACTTGTATTGTTTGTTTGTCAATCCATTTATTCATGTCCCGAGGAAGGGTGGTGCTAGGTAGGAATGTGGTCCTCTGATATTAAAGTTGATGCTTGAATATTGGGAGTTGTAACTTCCATCTAGTTGTGGCTAGAAAAAATAGAGTGGCAGGGTGGTGCAAGAGAAAACACGGGGTTTTACGTATGCAAGTTAGTGCTGTATAAGTGGAAATGGAATTACTTCCATCCGGTTAATTGATGGAACACTTTCGAGTTGAATTACTTCCTTCTAGTGGGTGCTAGAGAAACGAGAGAGTTGGTGCTCTCAAACAAGTTAGAACTTGTAAAACAGCAAGAGGAATTAGCCTCACATTGAGTTGGTGCTCAACTATAGATAATGTCTGAGAACAAGGCGCCTATCATTTGAAGAAGAGGTTTTTCCCTTTACTGGTTTCCCGCCATTGAAAATCTGTCTCTGTGTATATCTTGTAGTGACTAATGCTCATTATTTATGTTGTTCATATGTTGTATAATATTGATGGTCACTTGGAGAAAAGATTAAAAATGGTTTAATTGACTTAAAATTGTTTAACCACAATAACAAATTCACCCCTCTAGAGTTGTATTAGTAATTTCAACAATTGGTATGAGCAAGTTCCTTTTATCTAAAGGTGGATATGTGAAAGCTTAAACATGACAAGTTATGAAGGGACTTCAGCCACTAAGCCTCCTGTTTGATGGAACAAATTTTTCCTTGGAAGGGTTAGAATGAGAACATACCTAATGGCATTGGAATGTGATGTTTAGGATGTAGTAGAGGCTGGATACATAAGCACCGTTGTGCCTCAAGGGTGATAAAGTTAGATTTTAGTTTTAATGCTAAGGGAATAGATGCTATCTTGAATGGACTTGCGAGGAAGATGAGTTTGTAAAGGTGATGCATCTTCAAACTACAAAAGTAATGGGATAAACTTATTAATAGTTATGAAGGAAATGAGAAAGTAAGATGCCAAACTTCAAACATATAGATTGAAATTTGAACAACTAAGTGGGTGAAGATGAAACAATTGCAAGTATTTTTTAAGAATTGAAAAAGAACATTATTAGGAATGCCATGAAAGGGGCAGTGAAAAGTTTGAAGAATCATTCTTGGTTATTGGAAGATTTTAAGATCATGATAAATTGAAATCAAAAGTTTACGCAATAGAAGAACTAAATGATCTTAAAATGCGTCCATTGATTAACTCCTAGGAACACTAGCTGCATATGAAATGAGAATCAACAAAAGATAAAATCCATTACTATAAAAGCATCTTTTAAAGTAGACAAGAATATTGATTTAGATGATATTGAGGCAAAATTTGTGAGAAAGGTAAAGAAAGGATCAGGAAAATATCAAAGCAAACTCCCTTCAAATGCTTTAACTGTGGTAAGATGGGTCACTTTGCATCTAAGTCCCCCACGAGGAAAAGGACGAGAACTCTGATGATGAAAAGTACAAATTCAAGAAATATAGTAAAAGAAAATTGTGTTGAAACAATGAAAATTCTTAGAGGAACATAGATAGTGATTCATCATGTGAAAACAAAGTGAATGATTTTATGTATGGAATATGGGATATCTTGATGATGAACACACAAGAGTTGAAATGGTTGATGAAAGAAGTTGTGGTGGATATGGGCTGAAATTAATGGGTGCTGGAAGAGAACTTGTGAGACTTAGATGTAATAGGAGAAAACAAAAGCAGTTGTTGATGTAGTTTAAAGTGAATGGTGAAAAAACTGATGAAAATTTTTCTCTACTAAAAGTGAAAAACACGATGAAAATTTTTCTCTACTAAAGGTGGGTGTAGAGGCAAGATAGAAGACATCTTGAAACAACAATTTTAGGAGAAGCGAGGTGTGAAGACTTAGAGAAAGAGATAGTAAAACCAAAGAAATGGAGAAGTTTAAGGCATTGTATCACCAAAATATGCCAGTGAATCTACAGAATTAACTTCCATTCCTAAAATCAACAAAGGAATCAAAGTTGGTGGCTTGGGCTATGAAGAAGGATCAAGTAATTATCATCCAAGTAACACAGAATCAATCAAGTTTTTCAAATCTCTGATCATTGACAATATTCACTTTGCAGAAACAAAGAAGAAAATCAACCATCAAAAGAAGGAATGAAAGAAAAATTACCAAAACCGAATCTGTAGATCAAATAAATTATTAGCATGGAAGAAATCGACTATAGTCTTTTTTCAAATTACAAGTTTTTTCTATGGTTATTGTTTCTGTTCTAACTTTGGTCACATAGCTTTAAACTGTTCCTTACCCAAGATCTGATTTGAAATCAAGATACTCAAGGAATAATTATTTTCCACAACAAATATTGAGACAACGAAGCAACAAACAACCTCATACTAAAAATCATGTGATGGATGGAGGAAGGAACAGGTGAAACATAACAATAGTTGCTCAAGAGCATAACAATCAGGTATATGTTGTTATTAGGTTACGAGAATGTTACATTAAATATACAACTATGGACATAAATCTTTAATTATTAAGCTTAAAGATTCCAAGAATGCGTCGAACATGAAATCCTTATATCGATGCTAAAATTTGGTCCAACAAAAGCTTCACTGCATCCTAGGAAAGAAACAACTAATAAGGTTGAAGTAGAGAAACTACCAAGCTAGTTTCATCTACCCCAGTCAATTGACTCAATGGGTGTCAAATCTTGTTCCGATCAACAAAAAGAAGGTAATGATTCGCTTATGTATGGACTTCCGTGATATGAACAAGGCATGTCGAAGGATAATTTCCCCGACATTTATTGACCGGACGAGTCGATAGATACCGCGGAGTTCTGGCTTATTTTCTTTCATGGATGGTTTTGGGATATAATTGAGATCTAGGATCAAACCCGAAGACCAACACAAAACCACTTTCATCGTTAAATTGGGGTACATTACATGAAATTTTTAGGGTTTGAAAATCTTTGGAGCTCACGTTTCAATGACCATGTATTTTTCTTTCCGATCAAACTGTAGATCAAGGCTTATCTCAATGATTTAACATCACGATCTAGCAAGAGAGTTGACCATCCCACACACCTACGAATCATCTTTTGGCGATATTAGCTACTACGAATTGCGGTCCAAACAAATGCAACTTTTATGTAACATTGGGTGGAGTGCGTCTGTTAGGTTTCGCCAAGTTTCAACAACAAAGGATCGCCAATTGATCCTCAAAAGGTTGAGGTGATAGTTCAATTGCCTCCCTTGTGCATAGTCCCTCAGCTTCAAAGCTTGTAGGGAAAAGATAAATTTCATCGGTTTTTTTATCGCAAACTATGCCGATTTCACAAAGTGTTTTATGCATTTATTGAAGAAGGCCGTTCCTTTTCATTGGGATGGCTTTCTCAACACTCTTTCAAAGCGTTGAAATGTGCCCTCACGTCTACCCCTTTGCTTCGAACACCCAATTATAATAAATATTTCTTATTGCCAGCCGCTGCGGAGTTGACCATCGGTATGGTCTTAGTTTAGGAGGATGAATTTGCTCTTAGAATATGTGATTTATTACACAGCTGAGGCTTGGTTGAATTGGAACTCAATTATTCCTACATTGTAAAACTTGCGTTGGCAGGTTCATGTTGTCCAAGCGGTTTTAAATCGTTACATCTTGTTTACATGAAGACCAACTGTCGTACCGTGTAGATCTATTTCAATGCGATGTTGACCACGATGTGTGATCAATGATATGCTCCCGGTAGATGGATGGTTATCCTCCGGAGTTTGACTTGGATTTTGTTTGGGCGAAATCCAAAAAATTAGATGATGCTGTGGAACTTATCTCATAACTTCCGGTCGAATCAAGAGATGTTATATCCAAGGAGTCACCTATCAAAGGAGAAATGATTTTGATGGAATCTTGGACCCACGAGCCGGAGATATAGTCTATCTGGGGCACAGAGTATCCTACCTTATTCTTCTCGTGATGAGCATCTTTGTATATGCCATCAGGACAAGAACTATATCATACTCGAGAACACTCTATATCATCGAGGTGTATATTGCACTCTTAGCCGTTAATCTCAACCATGAATAGCGAAAATCGTGCTTAGCGATTGCAACGGAGCATGTGTGATCATTTTTACGGTTGCTTAACAACCCAAAAAGATTTGGTGATTTACTTTTGGCCAGAGCATTAATCAAATATTGTGTTGATTCATTCAAGAAGTTCCACCCATTTCATATCTTCTCGGGAAGATGAGGTCACATCCAGCTCCCATGTTTCCGTCATCACAGTTGATCCCTTACCAAGTGTGGGATTGATTATGTTACATGAAACCCTCATACGCAGGGGGCACCATTATATCATCATTAGCGGTAGACTACTTCATGAAGTGGGTGAAGCTATGCCAACATTAAATATGATGGAGACCACAACTCTCTTTTTGTTTAACGAGATAATAGCAAGGTTCCGGCGTCCCAGAGGAGATTGTCATTGACCATGGCGATCACTTCGAGAACAAAATGATGTCTGAATTAACATCAAATATTGGAAGTTGAAACAGAACATTCATCACCCTACTACCCACAAGAAATGGTCAGGTGGAAGCCGTGAATAAATCCCTTAAGACTATTTTACATTGAACGATCAATTTGGCGGGTCAAATGGTTTCTCACCTTTCCGTGTTCACGGTTTGGAATCAATGTTACCTTAGAGTGCGGATCCCTCTCTAAAGTTGGCGATTTTAATTATTTTGACACTTAACCTCTTGAAGGCGTTTATTATATATCTTGAAACCTTTCGATGGAAAGTATTGTGCTTATCGGGATGCAACAACAACTAATAATGAGGCTCACGAATAAAAAAGCAAGTGTCGGTATGATCAGTCCGCTCGTCCTTGGATTTTCTCTGAAAGCGACCTTGTCTAGTCTATGACAAGATAAGGATCCCCTGGGGGGGCAAGTTCAAACCCATGTGTCCGGACCTTTCATGCGTGAAGGAGGTGTTAAAAATGGGTGCTTATCATTTGGTGGACTTTGAGGAAATGTTTTGGCCTGAGCCTAGAAATCGGCTCTACCTCAAAGTATTACTCATGGGTGGGTCACCTTGGGTGACTTCTTGTAATATATGTATAGGAAACATACATTTTCTTTTTAGTTTTTTCTTTTTTGGTTCTATGGACGTGTCATTTTTGTTGTCATATTTTTCACTATGGAATATGTCAAGTGAATCAGAGGTTTACTTTGGGTTTGTGGACGGTGCTAGATGACACACTTGAAGGCTTTCTTCTGTATCTTTGGTGATTTTTACACCTTTTGGTTAGTTGTTGTCTTCTGGAGGTATTTGTTAGGTGATGCCACAAACAATGTCACGAATACAATGTAGTCTTAAAGTTGCTTCGTGATTCTTTATGCGCGTAAGTATCGCTCACCTCACGGGTCATAGGCAGCTCAACTAGTTGTGTCTCGGTTAAATGGGGTTTACCACATTAACGATCCTACTCTACACCGGCCGGTTCCTTGCAGTGCGATCTCTTAGAATGAAGCTTTGATTACATTACATATATCCATGTTCTTAGGAATTGAATCAAATCAAAAATACTCTAGCTAATCATGTATTAGATTGGCATATTGCACATGTAAGAAAAATCACACATGCACACATATAAATACATTTTTAAAATAGATGTAATCCATAAGACATAAAATATGAAAAATATCCATATATATATATAAAAATATCCATGTATATATAAAAAAATGTCGGAGTACATGGATGGGTGCAAAGCGCCTCAAAATATATCTGAAGTCGAAGTCAGGGCTTATTCCCTCAAAAAATATACAAAAGATGCTCTGATACGTAGTAAGATCTAACCTAACTAAAATGAGGGCACATTGGCCCTATACATAGTGAGCTAACGACATTTCCAAATGCGAGGAAAATTTGGACCGGGTCCATGGCACTAACTACATGGGGAGGTTTTCATCGATGGTGGGATCTTTGATCTCAGCCATGAGACTATACAAGTGTGTGATGGGTTCTACTCTATCCGTCTCAATACTCTCTTAGCCTCTTCGGCTAGAGGTCCCCCTGTGGCTGTGGGTCTGTCGACTGTTTTTGGTACTGCCTCTAGTCGAGGACACCATCTAGTCCTCGAGAAGTCTGCTATACGCACTGGCCCCACATAGGTACATAAACAGATACATAGTTCTTAGATACTTTGTTTCACATAAAAAAATGATATATATAAAGAAATAAAATTAAATAACTTTGAAAAACAAACTTACCCATCTCTCTCCTTTCTCCACTCTGGGAGGTACGGGCATCTTCGGGATCTCTAGAAAAATTGATCCAGACATAGGGGTAGTCCTCTATCGTTAGAATCTGTCGTGACCACTAGTCAAAAAAAATTTCATCGAAAGCCTCGATGGTCCTCACTCCCCACAGCCAGCGGCAACAACACAGCCATGCATGGCGGTGGGAGGAGGTCTGGTACCCCTCATATAGTCTCGAGGTGATGTTAGGTACCCTCTCGAAGAAAAGGAACACAAAAAGGTCCCCAACCCAAAGTTACGGTGCTCCCGTGTCAACACTCTACATTGTTGTCTCTTCATGCAATCTAGCATGGTGGTACTCGGTTGAAAATCCAGGTGCATTTAAGCATTGTACCACACAATTCATGTGCACCGGAAAGCCTGATGTAAAGTTGCGGATCTAGTGATCTGCCCAATAAGTAGAACTATCACTTTGAGTGATAGGTTGTTGATCTTATGTATATGCACACGAACCTGCGCTTTCACAAATTACCAGCCTCGCAGTGGATTCCAATCAACTCCTCAATGTTGTAAGGAATCAGGAAGTCTGCATAGAAGTTGACTAGGTCCCCTCTCCTCAAGAGACCGGTAGGGAAGTAAATATTTTCAGTCATTGGAGTCAATAGGCCCTTTCGAAAGAATGAATGCCTCTACGTCAGGATGTGAGTAATCTATCAATGCATTTATCAAACTGGGTTGTGCAGCATAAGCGAACTCTTGAAAGAAATTTAACAACCTTCATTGTGACAAAACAACAATAGAAACAGGGTCTTCGGAGACCAAAAAAACAATGTCCTCATGCTCCCTCTCTCTCAATTACGACATACATCATGCAAAATGACAAGTGGATGGAGAGTTAACTCTGTTTTATTTTTTTCACTTGATTGAGGGTGAACGTGGGCTATCTTGGGGACAATCGCGTGTGCACACGAGAAATTTATCTTCATCTAGCATGTACGGTACATTGCTTGGACAACCCTTGTACATGCAGGACTGACCTCTTTAAAGGTCCAAGCCCCAAAAAATTAAAATAAATACAAAAATGAAAGATGGAAATGCAAGAGAGGTTAGTATTGCTTACTTGGTCAAGCGGAAGTTCATTTCGTCCGCCGAAAATCTCGAGAATCAACTATTTGAGGAAGAGGGTGTTTTGAATTTTGGTCAATTCTCTCAATTTACAATGGTGATAATGAAACGCCAAGCTTTCTATTTATAGACTTTTGGCCTTTTTTTGTCACTTTTTAGGCCCATACGTCTATTTTTCTATCTTGGTGTTCAATATGGTTCTTGAGTTTCTTGGGGTATGTTATGATATGTGTTACTTTGGGTATTAGGAAGTTTTGAGAGTTGGGTTAGTTTTAAAGGTCTTTTGGTAAAAATACATTTTTCCAACTTTGTGCATATAAGGAAGGATTCCACCTCTACTTGTTGCACCTCGTTGTCTTTATCTTTTCCATAGGATTGATCCCGCCAAATTGTGACCGCGAGCGCTCCCTCCTACTCTAGAGGTGTTGTAATTTAGTGGTAGATATTACCTTCACATGGATGCCCTAGGTAGATCCTTGTTGCATTTTGGTATCCATGCCATCACTAATAATTATAGGCTTAGGAGACCTTGTAGTGTTTCCCGATTATGAGTTTGAGCCTCATTTTCATGATTCATTATCACCCTTGACCTCACCCTCGGGACTTCAAAACACAGCGGGTCTTCTTTTAAGCCCTTTTCGGACCCTCCCAAACATGAAAAGATTGTCGGCCGATCTTGTTGCCCTTCACGCTTCGCTAAAGCCCCGAGATTTTGAAGGCACATCAGAAACCAGGCGGTAGTTTACCTTTTCAGTTTGGATGGTCAAAGTATGAACAAAGGTATACTGGGGCCTCGGTTCTCTAGAAGTACTCTTGGGTATAATTTACCCCTTTTGAGACTGAGGGACTAAATATCTGAAAAAGGAACTTAGGAGTCCATAGTTAAGCTCTTTTAGGACTCCTTAAAATTGAAAATATGGTCCAGTGACCTGGTTTCTTCACACTTGTTAAACTTGTTCGGAAGAACATTCCTTATGGAGTCCATATTTAAGCTCTTTTTAGATCCTTAAATATGAAAAGATTGCTAAGTGATCTTGTCTTTATCACAATATTTAAAATGGTTTTGAATAGGCGTCTTTTTTGTGCTATTTTACCCCTTTTTTTGAGCCGACTATACTACCTTTGAAGTTACCCGGTGGAGTCTTCTTTCGTTTTCAGGACTCTCTAAACATGAAAAACCACCCGAGCTTACCTTCTGCAGACTCCGTTAAAATTACATCAAAGGATGTTATCATTGTGTCTTATTAATCACATTTGCATTCACGGTGTCTTTTGGCTAATGTTGAAAACATGTTGCTCTCAAAATGAACCATATGAGCATGCCTTATACACAAGCCTTGTAGCGCTTTGCCTCTGCATCTGCCTTGACACCTTGACCCATGGAGTTTTCTTGAGTGTCCTTTTCCTACATATGTCCCCTTTCTATGAGCATCGATGTGTTCCTTGTGCTTGGAACTAGTATGTCTGCGATAATCGATCCTCCTTTGTAGCATTAGCATTCTTTATTCTTTTCAAGCTTCCCAAAATTATTTAAAAGACAAAAAATCAAATATACCCCAAAGAGGAGGAAAAGTATTTTCTTTTGTTGACAACAAAATGAGTCACCCTTGGACCAGCCCCACATCCTTTTGTTTGATTTTTCAGTCCCTAGGATTCAATATGACCTTGGGAAGCTATTCTCACTACATAAGGTTGTGTCCTCCTCCATTTGGTTATACCTTCCCAAACATATGGAGGTTGGCATTGCCTCACATCCAGACTATGTTAATGCCATGTTTCCTGGGTCTCATCTTTTGTCATGCTTTCATCCAAAGGAAGTCTTACTAAGCAGGTCGGCCCTTCTATGGTTTGTCTCTTGTCCTCATGCCCGGCTTCATCCCAAAGACCAATCAAGTCCTTGTTCAAAATCAATGAAGTTCCTTACGAGGCCCGATCACCCAAGATCCTCTTTTATTTTCCCGACGAGCCGTCAAATACCTTTGGTTAGTGAATTTATACACTAATATTACACTCATACTTGAGAGTTTTGAAGGTTTTGAAGTTGTTTTTCGAGCTCTAAAGACCTCATCTCCAACCATGTCGAGGCGTCATTGGCTTCTTGAAGATGGATACCATACATGTATCTTTTGATTTTGAGATGTAGATCCGCTATATGCTACTCACGACTACACTATATAGTTATATGACATGGATCCTGCAGTGTATTTGATTAGCATCCATGATTTTATTTCATCACGAGCATGGGTATACCCGCTTCCGGTGAGACAAATTGTTATTTTGTAGATGGTACCTCACAGACTTCACAGGTCTTGAAACCATTCTCTTCATACATGGGGTGAATATTTTTAATGTATTTCGACCATGAGATGCTCTTCTAACCTCACACATTAGGGGGCATATGTTATAACCCTAAGTTTCACCAAACATGCATACTTGGCATCAGACCATCTAAATTGCTATCTTTGCCAAGCCATCACTAAACAAACTCTTAAAAAAACCATTTTCTTTGAAGGTGTATGCTATATGCACCACTACTTCCCATGTACACACACACCTGCTTCACTACAATCTGTGTACACTCACAAAATATTGCGAAAAATGGAAAATTGCATAGGATACTCTTGGTTTTTGGGCCATTACTTAACCCTTTGACTTCCCATAGATAGTCACCCTAGCCGTTACTATATCTTCGGCCTATAAAAGAAGGGGTTGGGGGTCCCATTGCAAGGGCTTGTGAGAACCTTAGAAACTGCATTCCATATTCCCCTTTGCCCCAATGATACGGCAGCTTGTTGTGAGTTTGAGCCAAATTCTCTTTCTCAATTGCAAGCCTTGCCATCCCCTAGAGAAGAAGGGAGAGGAGATGTGGGAGTAGTTGGCACATTGTAAGAGGATGCCAGGACTAAGTTCGAGGAGCATTTGGCGGTCTCATATTGTAAGTGACTTTTGTGAGGATTAATATAAAGAAGTGCTTTTCCATCCCACAGAATGACATCTTAAACTTATATGATTTGTTTGCATTTCTTGTTTATGATGTCTAACACACTAATCCATATGTAGAATTCATACTTGTAGTTTCTTTTTGTCTTTTTAGTCTGGTCGGCCTTGGGAGGAGATTTGCAGTGAGGAAACAACTAAGCACAAAGGGATCGACACGGGATGTGGAGTTTAAGGCATTTCCCTACGAGATCTATACTTTGTCTTTTTATGTATGATTGTGAAATTGTTGGGATAGTTTATAAAAAGTAGGAGACTTTAGGCAGTTATCTTCATCTACATTTTAGAACCCTGGTGTAGTCCATAGTGGGGTTTTCCCGCTATAACACCTCCTTCTAGTTGTAGCTAGAGAGGTGGGAAGTTGGAGCTTCCCTTAGGTTGTAACACGAGAAACTAGGGTTTTGGAGCCTCCTTCCGATTGCAACTAGAAAACAAGGGAAGTTGATGCTTCCAATGAATGCAAGTGCTTCAAGACATATAAGAAAAACATTCCGTGGTTTTTCTCCCATGGGTTTCCACGTAAAAAATTGGTTATTACTCATTATGTGTATGATTGTTCATTTATTTCATTGTTTATTTACTTTGAAAATATTGGATGATAATGCTACATTGATATAACATGCATTATATGGTTAAAAGGATTATATTTTTCACAATGCTGAGTTCATGCCCCCCTTCAGGAAAATCAATAATTAGTATCAAAGAAGGTTCCTTGAAATCAATTTAACCATTGAAAGATAAATCATGGAGAAATATATGTATAAAAATTGGAATACTACAGTTTGATGGAAAGAAGTGTGCATTTTGGAGCATAAGGATAGTCAAATATATACATGCACGAGGATTTTAAATTTGGCAATCAATTGTAGATGGATACACAACACCAGTTTAGCCGACAAATGACAAAGCAATGAAACTGGTCGAGAATAATTCCAAAAGGCAAAATGCTCTTTTGAATGGTCTTGGAGAATCAATATTCACCAAAGTTGCACGGTGTAAATCCATTAAAGAAATTTAGGACAAACTTCAAAATATTTATGAAGGAGATTCAAAAGTCAAGAAGAAAAGATTCAAACTTCACAGGAGGTCGGTTTGAACAGCTAAATATGGTAGAAGATAGAGATTATTGTGACTTATTTTTCACAGTGCGATGAAATAGTAAATGAAATCTTGGGATTGGGAGAGAAATCAAATGTCTGTAATTTTTCAATAGGTACTAAGATCTCTTCCTATGAGATTGGACCACAAGATATCAACACTAGAAGAAAATGGAATCTAAACTCAATAAGGATGGATGAACTACATGGAATATTCAAACATATGAATGAGAACTGAGCGGGGAAAATCCATATATAAAGAAGAATCCTTCAAAGCATCCAAAAGTCAAAGTGAAAGGGAAAAGAAAAATAAAAGAACATAGCAAAACAATGGCGTCTCGAAGATGATGAAGAAGTGATCAACTTTGTAAGAAGATTGAACAAGGGAACCAACGGCCAGGTATAGATGTAAGTTTCCTTTGATTTGTTTAATTGTGATGGTGGTGGTCATTTGCTAACAAATGTCCTCATAAAGAAAAGATAAATGATGAGGTTACTCAAATAACAAACAAGCATATAAAGTCAAAAGAACCTAGGATAAGGAAAAGCATACACCAAAGAGACATCTCATCACGGATGAAGATGAATTTGGTGACAATGAGACATAAAGAGTTCTATTCATGGCCAGAGTAGAAGACTTTTTTGATAAATAAGACTTCTAAGAAGAATATGAAGAGGTTGAGAAGAGAAAGAATATGAAGAGGCAGTTGACTACGAGAGAGGTATTTGTGTGCCATAGAAGTTATCAGAAGAAAAGAAAGAAAAAACAAAAAACTACAAAAAGCGAAACTAGACAAGAAGAAAAAAGACTCTCCCGAGGGAACTAAGAAAAAGCGATCCACAAATTTGAAGGTTCAAATTAGAGAAGAAGATAAGAAATTGAAGAAGCACTCAAAGGCAACTAGAAGGAAGAGACATGATCATTTGGAATTTGGAAGCACAAATTGTCACATTAAGAAAGAATCTTCAAAATAAAATATGCAGAACAACTCAAAGAAGTTTGGATGACATTATCAGCGATCAAAAACCTCATCATGACAAATTAGGGACTTGGATACAATCAAACATAAAAGAGATCAATATACAAAACAACAGAAAAAACATATCCAAAATCTGTCACGAGGGAAATAATCAAAGGTGATAGGAAGGTCTACAAAGAAATTACAGGACACTCCTCCACCAAGAGATCTAGATTTCAGAATCAACAGATAGAAACATATAGGCCTCAAGAAGAAGAAGGATTCACAAGGTACCTCCTTTAAGAGAAGATATTCAACTGCCAATTATCAAACTATCTTTTTGGTTTATGTTAGCCATGTGATAATTTTGGACATAAAGATGTGAATTGTAGAGCTAACAGGAACATAAAACAACTTTGAAAGTCATACCAAAAATGGTTATCGAAGAAGGCCTAGTGAAACCACAGGAGAAAAGTTACAACATGTTTGAATGTTGAGCAGAAGTGGAATGATACAAATGTAACAACTTTGTACACATGGCCAAAGATTGAATAATGACAATCCCTCCTAGAGAACCTGGCGGAACAACAGGTCACAAACAAGAACCTCGAGAAAGGATATGGATAAAGAAAGCATAATCAATGTAGCAATGAAGAATGCACTGCGGCTCTACAAGCTAAACATAAGAAGCGTGGTTAGTATGTTGACAATGGCTGTTCAAAGAATGACATGGCCAATTGATAGAGACAAGTTTCTTACATTAAGAAAGGAAAGAGATGGACAGAGTCTCCTTTGGAAATGATGTTTCATCTAAAATCATTGGAAAATGCACGGTCAGAATTGGGAATAAGAATACCAAGAAAGAAAATGTTATACTAGTAGAAGATATGAAACATAATCTTCTAAGTGTGATTCAAATGTGTGACCAAGGTCATAAAGTTACTTCGATTCACAAAAGTGTGAGAGATGAAAAGAAGGTTCGGGGAAAATTGAAGTTACACATGACTGCGAGAACTTCAAACAACATATATGTATTAAGTAGAATTGGAAGCCGAAAAGTGTTGCCTAGGAAGGAAGATGAATATTTGGCTATGGCACAAAAGAGATGGGTCACACACATTTTGATAACCTTGTCAAATTCAACAAAGGGAAGAAGTTAGAGAAATGCCTCAGATCCACGAAACCGACCAACACTTTATGCAAGCATTGTCAACAAGGAGAAGCAAACAAGACAGTTAATCAAATAATATTCAATGACAAGACCACTAGAAATTATGCATCTTGATCTAGTTGGAATAACTACAACAAAGGGTTTAAAGGTGAGAAATACTTTTTTATGTTATTATTTGGTGATGATTATACGAAAAAGAATGAATGCGATTTGTTTTCTCGGGAATAAGTCATAAGATTTTGAAAACTTCAAAATCTACAAGGAAATGGTTGAAAAATGAAATGGATTCAAAAATAAAATGCTTGAGATCTGATAATGGAGGAGAGTTCACTTCAAAGGGAATTTATGAACTACTATAGCAAGCATGGAATAAAAGACAATTCTACGTTGCTGGGACACCTCAACAAAATGGAGTTGTTGAAAGAAAAGAACATGACACTATAGGAAATGAAAACGAACAATGCTAATGGATTCCAAATTATTAGATATATTTTGGACACAAACTAGCATATAAAACAATTCACATTCAAAACAAAGTAATGCTCATAAGCGACGACAAAACTCCCTACAGGCTATGAAATGAAGACCAACAAATGTGAAGCACTTCATAGTTTTGGAAAGAAAATGCTACATCAAAAGAGAAGATGGCATAATAGAAGTGACTTGACTCTTGTGTGGACAAAATAATACTTGTTGGTTACTCAAGTAAAAAGGAAAACATACAAGTGTTACAACTTGAGGTGAACAAAGTTGTGTGGAAAGCATCAATGTAACAATTGATGAAGCAGGAACGAGAATTAAAGGAAGAGAAAATGAATCAATGGAACAACTTTGCAAAGAAGAAACAAAAGATGAAAATAGTAGAAGAGAATATGAAGAGGATCCAGCAGAAAGCAGAAGAGAAAAGTTCAACAGGGTACCTCCAAAGACACCTAGCGGATGAGTATAGAAAAATCATCCTTGGATCAAATTATGAGAAACAAAGATGCAAGAGTTGAGACTAGAAGAAAGAGAATCCGTTCACCAAAACAAAGGATGAATTTTGGAATGAGGTCATGAATGAAAGGAATTGGATCAAATAGAAAAATGACACTTGGGAATTGGTTCCAATACCAAAAGATAAGAATGTGATTGGTCGACACAAAGTGGGTATAGGGAATAAATTGAATGAAGATGGGCGGGTTACAATGAACAAAGCAGATTGGTATGTAAAGGATATACACGGGTTAAAAGGAATCAAATTTGAAGAGACATTTTGCCCCATTTTTCGAGAATGGAAGCAATTCGATTTCTTTTGTATGCATGCTCCAAAAATATTAAAGTGCTCAGAGGGACATAAAATCAAATTTTCTTAATGGGGAACTTGAAGAAGAAGTCTACATTGAACAACGGAAAGGATTTCAATTGTTAGAGAATCTGATTATGTGTGTAAATTAAAAGAAAGGCCTTGTATGGTCACAAAGCAGACCCCTAGGGCATGGTACTCTAGAATGGATAAATATTTACAATAGGTAGGATTGAGAAAGAGTGTAGACAACAACCTCATCAAGGTAACTCAAAGATAATATTTTATTAATTGAAGTTTATGTTGATGATATTATTTTAGATGCGATGGCAAGTTAAGCCATAAATTTGCAAGGACATGCATAATGAATTTGAAATGTCATTACTTGGAGAACTATCACTTCTTTTAAGGTCTTCAGATGCGTCAAAGTAACCAAGGAATTTTTATTTCTCAAACCAATTATATCAGGGAAATTTCTTTTAATAGTTCAGAGATTAGTTTGGCATCTTTTAAACCCCCTCTTCAGCCCTGCATTTCCTGTGCTGGTTCCTCTAAGTCTACCTTCCCGGGTTGACAATTAAATGTTGATTTACATGGTATATCTGCAGCTCGACAGTAACTCAAGATAATATTTTATTAATTGAAGTTTATGTTGATGATATTATTTTGGGAAGTACTGATGACAGGTTAAGACATAAATTTGCAAAGGACATGCATAATGAATTTGAAATGTCATTACTTGGAGAACTATCCTTCTTTCTGGGTCTTTAGATACGTCAAAGTAACCAAGGAATTTTTATTTCTCAAACCAATTATATCAGAGAAATTCTAAAGAGGTTTAGAATGGAATATTGCAAACGAGTTATCACTCCCATGCAAACCAGTTGCAAGTTGAACAAAGATGATGATTCAAAGTCTATAGATTAGAGGCAATACAGGTCAATCATTGGTAGACTACTATATGTGACAACATCCAGACCAGATGTAATGTAGGCAGTTGGATATGTGGCATGATTTCAAGCAGCACCAAAGGAATCACATGTATTAGCAGTGAAGAGGATTTTCAGATATCTCAAAGGAACATAAGAGTTTGGATTATGGTATCCAAAAGGAAATGATCTATCACTTATTGCCTACAAAGATGCAGATTAGGCAGGTTGCATTGATGACCGACGAAGCACCAGTGGAGCAACTTTCTACTTGGGTGAGTGTTTAGTATCATGGCTAAGAAAGAAACAATCATTAGTATCTTTATCTACAACCGAGTTAGAGTATATTGCAACAACAACATGTTGTACACATGTTATATGGATGAAACAAACTCTGACAGATATACAGGTTGAGTATGATGAGCCCATTCCAATCTATTGTGATAATATAAGTGCCATCATTATCTCAAAGAACCCTGTGATGAACTCCAAGACGAAGCACATTCCAATCAAGTATCACTTTCTACGGGGACATGTTGCAGAAAATAACATCAAAGTTGAATATGTGGGCACAAAATAACAAGTGGCAGACATCTTTACAAAACTATTTCCACGAGAAGCCTTTGAGTATCTTCGCCAGAGACTTGAAGTTATTTCTACTCCAAAATGAATGCTTTTGAATTCTTATCTTATATGTCTTAGATGTACACGAGGAAGCACCATAAAGAGGACAATTCAAGTTGGGAGATGAGACGAGTCAGTTAGGGGGAGAACCCCTGAATGGAAAGATACCTTTGCTATTGATGACAAAGGGGGGGAGATTTATCAGATGCAAAGGACAGAGGCATGGTTCTAGGGGGAGCGTTGGTCACAAATATGCAGGCATGGTTCCAGGGGAGCATGAGTGATACGATTTTAGTATTGCATCAGAGTGTTGCCATCAATGCCAAAGGGGGATATTGTTGATTAATTGGGTTGGTTGTCATTGATGTCAACCCTTGAAGAAAGTCTGGTAGCGAATTATGGTAGCACAAAGGTTTGGGTTATGGAACCAATTTTGTTTGATGTATAATGGTTTAAGTTTTGATATATTTGTAGGTAAGAATATTCTAGATGGATAGTACATGTGATGCCATTTCTGTTGGTATGTGGAATGTCACATAACTCCTCACGGTTTGAGAGTTATGGCCTTACGAAGTTGAAGGACCCTCATATGATTGGCTTGAAACCCCAAAAGGTCAAAGAAGTCAAAGTGCTTGCAAAGAATAAATTATTTAAATAATAA
>SNQJ01S0142769.1:0-14579 GCA_010110895.2 Picea sitchensis
ATGGAGAGTACCAACTTGTATAAAAATGGAATACCACAGTTTGATGGACATAAGTATGCTTTTTGGAGCATAAGGATGAAGGCATATATACAGGCACAGGGATTTCAAGTTTGGCAATCATGTGTTGTAAATCATGTTGTTGCAACACTCATGTTGTAAATCATGTTGCTACAACACTAGGCATGGTGAAATTCTGTCAGAGTGTTGCAGGTTATGCGTGTCATAAATCCACATGTCTTGTAATAATTTTCATGGAAATTGGTGTTGAATTTTAATTCTTAGCTCAAGAACATGTAGTTTCTTTCAATTTATCATGAACTTGAACCATAAAACAATGCAGCAATACAATATACAATAGTTGCAGTAACAAAGATCAGAAGAAGAATAACCATGCACAAGAACACATAAATTTATCCTGGGAAAACCATTCTCAATCAAGGGAAAAACCCAACAATCCTTTTCTATAGAGTCAAGAGAAGATCCCCCACACCATAAACCCTATAGCACACAAGAGGGTGCTTCTATGACCTTGAAACTTGCACCTAAGAGAAGTGCGCACTTCATTCGTACAAGTATCTTGAGAGAATGTTACAATGAAGTGTGTGTGTTGATGATTACAGTTTCGTGAGACATCCTAGAGGACACAAACTCAGTGAGTTGGCCTATGAGAGAGCCCATGAGTTGGGTGTGCCCATGAGATGGATTTGTCATTCCTCTCTGGGATGAGATGAGACGATGTGTGCCCATGTGTGGGGTGAGGATTCCCATGAGTTGGGTGTGTCGTTCCTCTCTAGATTGAGATGAAACGATGTGTACCCCTATAAGGGGTGAAGGTTCCCATGTGATGGGTGTGTGTCAGACTATGGACTGAGTTTTTATGGTGTGTGGTCTCCTACCTTGTGGACTCAGTTGAGTCATGCTTGAGATGGTACTCCAGATGATTCTCATATGGACGCAGTAAGATAGAGATCTATTGAATAGGAGGTCCCTGTGGCTGAGCATGGGTGGACGTGCCCCTATTGGCTAAGCACTAGTGGATGTGTGAGATCCCTTGCTATATTTTCTGAGAACAAGATTTACCTATAACCATAATTATGATGTAAAGGGTACAGGTTGGCTCCACCATGTGTGAAAGATAATTAATGTTTATTGTAATAATTATTATTTTCTGAGTTATTGAGGTTGTCCCTGTTGTGCCAATAGACACCACTTTTGGTTTGTCCAGTCTAGTATAAATAAAGATGAATTCCCCATTGAGGAAACACACAAGTCATTTTTCATTTTGGAAATTTCAACAAGTACATCTTCTAGGGCTGAAGTGTGCACCTCTCTTGGCCACAAGTTTCAAGACACTGGAGAACCCTCTTGTGTGCATTAGGGTTTCATAGTTGGAGTATATTCTCTTGAGAATATAGCAAAGGATTGTTGGGTTTTTATCCCTTGTTTAGAAGGGTTTTCCCAAGATATTTCTTGTGTTCTTGTGCATGGTATTTCTTCTTGTGAACTTGGTTATTGCAACAATTGTGAATGGTGTAGCTGCATTTGTTTATGGTTCAAGTACATGAATAAAATGAAATAAAAATCATGCTTGAGCCAAGAATAGTGAAAATTCAACATGGTTTTAGAGAATAGGTCTTGAAGAACCCATTGCACAAGCATTAACACCATTCGTCCTCCTTTTATGCAAATTTGTACGGCCCTCCTAGGGTTTCCAGAAATTTGTATGACCCTCTCTTGTTTGGCTATTTCAGCACCTTATACTTTAGCATTGGGGATAAAAATTGTATGGGACTGTACAACCTCCTTCAACGCAGCTCCAACAAGATTTATATTACAATTCCAAGAATTTTGGATTTTTTAGCCCTAGGGTTTCACAATTTTCTGCAGAAAATTTAGATTTAGGGTTTTTGTAGCTCATTGAAGGAGATTTTTAGCTCACCAATGTTCTTATGAAATTCAAGGATTATTGTTCACAGTCATAAGCCCAAAAAAACCTAAGGTTGCTAGCCTAGCCTAGCCATTAGGTTTTCTAGCCAGTTGGAAAGGGTTTGTGAAGAATCTAAAAATTTGATGAACATAACTATGATGGAAGATAATCTTGATGAATCAAGAAACTGTAGTTCTTGGAAGACAATACTTCAGAAAGATGAATAAATCAAAGAAGAATCCTTCTTATTCATTTTATCACTCTCAGGTATGGTTCCTATTGATAATGATACTTGGTTAATTGACAGTGGTGACTCCAAGCACATGACCGGATTTAGAGATCACCTGACAGATCTTGTTGAGAAAGAGACAAATATAAATGTTGTACTTGGAAACAATGACAGATATAATGTAAAAGGGGTTGGAACTTCTACATTCCAACTAGATTCTGACATACATCTTCAGTTAAGTTAGGTACTATATGTACCTGGGATGAAGAGGAACCTTGTTTCCATTTTTGCCTTAGAAGACAAAGGCTACAAGGTTACCTTTTTTGAAGGAAAATTTATTGCATGGAACAAGGACTCACATATAAATTCTTCCAGAGTAATTGGTGTTCGAGAAAGCAACTTATACAGTTTGACCATCAGACTAGTCCATTCCCTATTACATGATACTATCAACTTGAGTGAGCTATGGCATAGGAGACTTTCTCACATTCATTATAGAGCTCTTCCATCTCTAGGGAAAATGGTAAAAAGCCTTCCAAAGATACAGATTCAACATAAAGGTGTTTGCATAGGTTGTTCCCTTGGCAAGAATTTCAAAGGGTCCTTCTTGAGCAGTGACAATAGATCCAAGGAAATCTTGGACTTGATACATTCAGATGTGTGTGGGCCAATGAATGTTGCCTCTCTAAATGGATATTTGTACTATGTACTCTTCATAGATGATCACTCTCAGAAAACTTGGATTTACTTCCTAAAGACCAAGGATGGATTCCTTGCAAGATTTCAAGAATTCAAAGATCAGGTTGAGAACCTGACCAAAAGAAAGATCAAGGTATTAAGATCGGATAATGGAGGAGAATACACCTCCAAGAATTTCAGAAATTTTTGTATTAAAGAAAGGATCAAGAGGGAGTACACGGTTCCTTACAAACCTCAACAAAATGGGGTTGCAAAGAGGAAGAACATAACCATCATCGAGGCAAACAAAGAGATGATACATGATTAGAGTCTACCTATGATTATGTGGGCAGAAGTATGCATGGCAAAAATATATGTTTAGAGTGAGAGTCCTCACCATATTTTGAAGAGCATAACTCCCGAAGAAGCCTTCACTAGAGTGCCTAGTATACTTTCATGTACCCAAAGAGAAGAGGTCCAAGATAGACCCTTTAGGGAGAAAGGGTACATTTGTGGGATACATTGAATCTTCAAAGGCATATCAGATATACATCCCTAGTCAGAGACAGAGTGAGGTAAGAAGAGATGGTATCTTTGAAGAAGAGATAGCCTTTCAAAGATACAAAGAATCTCAGATGGAGATTGACAGTGAGACAATACCTTCTCCCCCTTCAACACTTCAGAGGGAGACGACCATTATTCCAATTGATCCAGTTGTTCCATCTGATCTAGTTGCTCTAGTTGATATGCCCAGAGATATTGCAATAGGGAATAAAAGGCCTTCTTGGGCTCGACAAAATCTGCATGAGGCAGAGGGCCGTGCAACTTCTCAAGGCACATCCCTAGAGAGAAAGAGGCCAAAGAGATTTTTGAGCTACTTTTCATCCATGAGCCACATCATTGATTCTGATACTTCTTGTCATGGAGAAGTGACAGGTCAACAGATATGGAAAGATTCCATGGCAGAATAACATCATTCCATATTGAAGAATGATGTGTGGGATATTATTTTGAGACTATAAGGGAAGTTTGTAGGAACTTCCAAGTGGATCTATAAGATCAAACATGCAATTGACGGAAGTGTTGAGAAATACAAAGCGAGATTTGTAGCCAGGGGATTCTCACAGGTGGAGGGAATTGAATATGAGGAGACATTTTCTCCAGTATCCCGATACAGTTCCATCTATACTATCATTGCACTACTACATCCATTGGTGAGAATGATGAATAATTTTACATCGAGAAACCAGAAGGATTCATGATACATGACAAGAAAACTTGTGTGTGCAGGTTGAAGAAAGCCTTGTATGGACTAAAGAAATCACCTCGTGCTTGGTACGAGAAGATGGATGAATTCTTGATGAGTTTGGGCTTCACCTTGAGTGTTGTTGATCCAAATCTATATTATAATATTGTTAGTAACGAGTGCCTAATCTTGGTCCTGTATGTGGATGACTTATTCCTCACCGATTCAGAAAGACTTATTGTTGAATGCAAGCAATCATTGACTTTTGAATTCGAGATGAATGATATAGGTATGATGCACTACTTCTTGGGACTAGAAGTATGGTAGAGGATTGATTATATTTTCTTGAGTCAAGGAAAATATACAGTGGAGATATTGAACAAGTTCGGTATGACAAAGTGCAAATCCATTCCTACATCGATGGTGATGGATTTGAAGAAAATGAATGATGCTTCTACTGATTCAGGAGAGATTAATACACATTTTTACCGACAGCTTATTGGATCATTGATGTATATGGTTAACACCAGACCTGATATATGCTATGTAGTGAGTGTACTTAGTCAGTTCATGAGTCAGCGGAGATAAACTCATTGGATAACAGTGAAGCATGTATTGATATATCTATGAGGCACAGTTGGATATGGACTGAGATATGCCTCTAGTGTAGACTTGAGTTTGCTGGGATATGTCGATGCATATTGGGCAAGGAGTGCAGTGGACCGGAAGAGAACATCCAGTTTTTTTTTTACATTGGGGTCTGCCATGGTTTCCTAGTGTAGTAGGAAACAAATATCTATAGCCTTGAGTACCACATAAGCATAGTATATAGCATTGAGTGTGGCAGTCCGCGAAGAAATGTGGATTCACAAGATCCTGACAGATTTATTTGATCATGATATGGATCCTACCATTATTCATTGTGATAACTAGAGATATGTGAAGCTCTCTGAGAATCTTGTGTTTCACGATAGATCGAAACAAATTGAGATAAAATATCATTATATCATAGACATGGTGCAAAGGAAAGAAGTACACGTGCAGTACCTTCCTACACATGATAATATTGTAGATATCTTCACCAAACCTCTTGCCAAGACAAAGTTTGAGTACTTACGTGAGAGACTTGGCCTGGTGGAGAATGTCTCCCTAGATAAGAGGGAGTGTTGATTATTAAATCTTCATAAGACATCCTCTAGGACACATACTGAGTGAGTTGTCCTGTGAGAGAGCCCATGAGTTGGGTGTTCCCATGAGATGGGTGTGTCGTTCCACTCTGGACTGAGATGAGATGATGTGTGCCCCTATGCGGGGTGAGGATGCCCATGAGTTGGGTTTGTCTTTCCTCTTTGTATTGATATGAAACGATGTGTACCCCTATGAGGGGTGAAGGTGCCCATGTGATGGGTGTGCGTCAGACTTTGGACTTAGTTGTTATGACATGTGGTCTCCTGCCTTGTGGACTCAATTGAGTCAGGCTTGAGATGGTACTCCAGATGATTATGGACTCAATGAGATATAGATCTATTGAGTAGGACATACCTGTGGCTGAGCACAGGTGGACGTGCCCCTAGTGTTTGAGCACTAGTGGATGTGTGAGATCCCTTGCTATATTTTTTGAGAGTAAGATTTACCTGTAACCCTAATTGTGATGTAAAGGGTACAGGTCGGATCTACCATGTGTGAAATAAAATTAATGTTTATTGTAATAATTAATTATTTTCTGAGTTATTGAGGTCGGCCTTGTTGTTCCAATAGACACCACATTTGTTGTGTTTAGTCTAGTATAAAAAAAGGTGATTTCCCCATTGAGGAAACATACAAGTCACTTGTCATTTTGGAAATTTCAGCAAGTACATCTTCTAGGGCTGAGGTGTGCACCTTTCTTAGGCATAAGTTTCAAGGTAGTAGAGGAACCTATTGTGTGCATTAGGGTTTCATGGTTGGAGGATCTTCTCTTGAGAATATAGCAAAGGATTGTTGGGTTTTTCTACCTTGTTGAGAAGGGTTTTCCCAGGATATTTCTTATGTTCTTTTGCATGGTATTTCTTCTTGTGATCTTGGTTATTGCAGCAATTGTGAATGATGTAGTTGGATTTGTTTATGGTTCAAGTACATGAATAAAATGAAATAAACTTCATGATTGATCCAAGTATAGTGAAAATTCAACAGTGTGTGAGAGTGATCCACAATGGAGATCTACTCTCTTATTTATACAATACCTAACACAATAATAGGTGTGCCTATTGGAACAATAGGGCCGACTTCTATAACTCAATGATATAAATAATCTTTACACAATATTAATTATCTTTACATAGTGGGGCCGACTTGTACCCTTTACACAATTTGGGATACAAAATAAACCTTACTCTTAGAAAATATAGCAAGGGAACCACACATCCTCTAGTACTCAGCCACTAGGGACACATCCACCTATGCTCAGCTACAGGGACGTCACTCTCAATAGATCAACTTAACTAAGTCCATAGGAGTACCATCTGGAGATCCATCTCAAGTTGACTCAACTAATTCCATAGGAGTCTAATAGGAGACCATCTCAATTCATCTCAACTCAGTCTAGAGGAGCATGACAAGAGACCACACGTCATCTCAACTCAGTCCAGAGGAGTATGACACATCCATCACATGGGCCCTCTCACAGATCATCTCAACTCATTCCAAAGGAGAACGACCTAGAGAATTCCTCATGAAGTTGAAATAATCAACACTCCCTCTCAGCTAGGGAGGCATTCTCCACCAGGACAAGTCTCTCACGAAAGTACTCAAACTTCGTCTTGGCAAGCAGTTTGGTGAATATATCTACAAATTTCTCGTGTGTAGAAAGGTACTTCACATGAAATGATTTCCTCTGCACCATATCTCTGATGTAATGGTATTTGATCTCAATGTGTTTCAATTTATCGTGAAACAGAGGATTCTCAGAGAGCTTCAAATAAATTTGAATATCACAATGGATAACGGTGGAATCCATCTCATGACCAAATAATTCTACAAGGATCTTGTGAAGCCACACTGCTTCATGGAATGCCACACATTATGGAATGTACTCTGCTTCTGCGGTACTCAAATCCAAAAAAGTTTGTTTCCTGCTGCACCAAAAAACCATGGCAGATACCAAAGTAAAACAACAACTCGATGTGCTCTTCTAGTCCATTGTGCTTCCTTCCCAATCTGCATCAACATATCCCTGCAATATCATGTCTACATTGGAGGCATATCTCAGTCCATAACCAACTGTGCCTTCTAAATATCTCAACACATGCTTCGTTTCTATCCAGTGTGTCTGTCTCGGCTGACTCATAAACTGGTTGAGTACACTCATTGCATAGCATATATCAAGTCTAGTGTCAACCATAGATATCAATGATCCTATCAATTATCTGTAAATATGTGGATCAATGTCGCCTGAATAAGAAGAAGCCTTGTTCATATTCTTCAAATTCATCACCATCGGTGTAGGCATGGACTTGCAGTCTGTCATCCCGAATTTCTTCAATATCTCAACTGTGTATTTTCATTGACTCAAGAAACTCTCATTAATCCTCTACCATACTTCTAGTCCCAAGAAGTAGTGCATCATACCAAGGTCCTTCATATCGAATTCAAAATCCAATGCACATTTGCATTCAACAATAACACTTTCTGAACCAGTGAGGAATAAGTCATCAACATATAGGACCAAAATCAAGCACTCCTCACCAACAATTTTGTAGTATAGGTTGGGATCAATAACACTCTTTTTAATGCCCAAACTCATCAAGTATCCATCAATATTTCCATACCATGCTCGAGGTGCCTATTTTAGTCCATACAGGGCTTTATTCAACTTGCACACATGAGACTTATTCTCATGTATCAAAAATCCATCTAGTTGCTCGATGCAAACTTCTTCCTCAATTTCTCCATTGAGAAAGGTTGTATTCACATCCATATTATGTAGTCTAAAACCCATGGATGTTGCAAGGGAAATAATCGTATGAATGGAAGTGTATCAGGCAACAGGATAAAATGTCTCCTCATAATCTATTCCCTCCACCTGAGAGAATCCTCTAGCCAAAAATCTCACTTTGTACTTCTCGACACTTCCATCATGTGCATGTTTGATCTTATAGATCCACTTTGGAAGTCACTATAGACTTCCCTTCCGATCTCAGAACAATATCCCACACATCATTCTTCATGATGGACTGATACTCTTTGGTCATGGAATCTTGCCAAAGCTGCTGGCATGTTGCTTCTCCATGAAAAGAAGGCTCAGTATCAATGATGTGGATCATGTCTAAAACATAGCTTGAAAATATTTGTGGTCTCTTGCTCTCTCGAAATGTACCACAAGGAGTTGCATGTCCCTCGACCTCCTGTAGAGTCTATCGAGCCCATACAAACCTCTTATGGCCTACTGCAATGTCTCTGGGAACATCAACTAGAGCTATGGGATCAACTGGATCAACTAGATCAATAATTGTCTCCCTCTAGATTGTTGAAGGGGGAGAAGCTATTGTCTCTTCTTTCTTCTCATTATTAATCTCCATATAAGATTCTTTGGATCTTCAGAAGGCTATCTCTTCCTCAAATGTGACATATATGCTAACTTTGATTTGTCTCTGACTAGGGATGTAGATCCAGTATGCCTTCAAAGATTCATTGTACCCCACAAATGTACCCTTTCTTCCTGAAGGATCTAGCTTGGTCCTCTTCTCCTTAGGTACATGAAATTATACTGGACACCAAAATATCATGAAGTGTCCAAACTCAGGCTTCACTCGAGTGAAATATTCTTTGGGAGTCATGTTCTTCAGAATTTGATGAGGATTCTTGTTTTGAACAAACACGGTTTTCATGGATTCCTCTTCCCACATAATCATAAGTAGATTCTGATCATGTATCATCGCTTTGTTTGCCTCGATGATGGATCAGTTCTTCCTCTCTACAACCCCATTCTGCTGAGGGTTATAAGGAACGATGTACTCCCTCTTGATCCCTGTCTCAATACAGAAATCACTGAAATCCTTGGAGGTGTACTCTCCTCCTTTATATGATCTCAACACCTTTATCCTCCTCTGGATTAGGTTCTCAACCTGAGCTTTAAACTCTGGAAATCTCACAGGGACTCCATCCTTGGTCTTCAAAAAGTAAATCCACATCTTCCGAGAGTGATGATTGATGAAGAGAACATAGTAAAAATATCCGCTCAAGGAAGAAACAATCATGGGTCCACAAACATTTGTATGTATCAGGTCCAAGATCCCCTTGAATCTATTGTCACTGCTCGAAAATCACCCCTCGACATTATTTCCAAGAGCACAACCTCTGCAAACGCCATCATGCTCGATATGTATCTCTGGAAGGCCTATCACCATCTTCCCCAGAGTGGGAAGGGATATATAATGTAAATGAGAAAGACTTCTATGACATAGCTCGCTCAAGATGATAGTATCATGTAACAAGGCCTCGACTGGTTGGAAAGTCAATCTGTACAAACTATTTTATCAGACACCAATCACCTGGGAAGAATCCATGTGTGATTTCTTGTTCCATGAAAGAACTTTTCCTTCAGAGAAGGTAACCTTGTAGCTTGTATCCTCTAAGGAAGAAACAAAGACAAGGTTCCTCTTCATCCCAAGTACATATAGTACCTCACTTAATTGAAGTGGTATGTCAGAATCTAGTTGGAAGGTAGAAGTTCCAACTCCTTTCACAATATATCTGGCATTATCACCAAGTACAACATGTAGACGAGAATCTTTCTCTACAAGGTTTGTAATATGTTCTTTATATCGAGTCATGTGCCTCGAGGCACCATTGTCAATCAACCAAATATCACTATCAGTAGGAATTGTACATGAGAGTTCTTATATGAAGAACAATGTTTCATATTTTAAGTCTTCATCTCTCTAATGTGGTTTTGGATCAACATCGATACTAGAGGCATGTTGTCTTCCTTTCTTCCTAGTAGAACAATTTCTCACAATGTGTCCATACTTTTCACATCTGAAACATTGAATATTTGAATTGTCTTTTCTATGTTCATGATCTGAAGCTGCTAAAGTTTTCTTGTCTTTGAATGCTTTGTTGAAACTTCTTCTATTACTTCTGCCTCTCTTTTCATGAGAAGCAAGAGCTTTATAGTCATCATGATGGGACCCTTGCACTCCTGTGGCTATAAGTCTAGTTTCCTCATGAGTGCATTTTGTCCATAGATGATCAAACTCATGTAGATCTGCTCTTCCATTGATACTTTGAAGAAATGGTTCCCAATTCCTTGGAAGATAATTGAGAGTAATCATGACAAGTTCTCTGTCTATTATGGTTTCTCCAATGGCACCTAATTGATCTCTGATCTATGAAATATTCATGAAGAAGGTAGCAATGGTGTCAGCTTTCATCATTTTAAGATTTTGAAGTTGGTGTTTCAATGTGAGAGCTTTGTTAGAGTTGTTTCTCTCAAACATCGTCTTCAGTGCATCATGCATTTCATAAGTTATCTTCAAGTTAGAGATGTGAGGTAGTATATGATCTCTCACTGAATAGATTATTATCTTCCTTTCTTTGACATCATCTTCCTTCCAATCATCCTTCTCTTCATTGGTTTTTTTTGTTGGTAGAGTATTTTCTATCAAACTCAATAGGTCATTCTCTTCTAGAGTGATTTGTAGTCTTGATTTCTACGAGTTGAAGTTGCTTGATCCATCAAACCTATTTTCCACCAAAGTTCAGTTCATCATGGCTTGTAGATTCTTCACAAACCCTAGTGGCTAGGCTAGAAACCCTAGCTTCAGAAAACTTGGCGGCTAGGATTAGGCTAGAAAACATAGTTTTCTATGGACTTATGACTACAAACAATAATCCTTTAGATAGTCAAAAGAACCCCAGTGAAGTTCTAGGGTTTGCAGAAACGCTAGAAACCCTATGGATGAAAATCAAAATTTCTTCGATTTATAATATGAGAGTAGTAGGAGTTGGGCTGAAGGAGATCGTACTTTCCTATGAAAAAATTAGGCCCAACGTTTAAGTGGAAGGTGCTAGAACTAGCTTGACAAGAAAAATGGAGGGGGTCGTTTTTGCAGTTGCAACAAGAAGGTGACGGCTAGCTTGAATAGCTTGTGCAATGGCTCTTCAAGAACTCTGCTCCGATACCATGTTGAATTTTAATGCTTAGCTCAAGCACATGTAGTTTCTTTCAATTTATCATGAACTTGAATTATAAAACAATGCAGCAATGCAATATACAATAGATGCAGTAACCAAGATCACAAGAAAAATAACCATGCACAAGAACACAAGAAGTTATCTTGGGAAAACCCTTCTCAATCAAGGGAAAAAACAAACAATCCTTTGATATCTAGATTCAAGAGAAGATCCCCCACACCATAAACCCTAGAGCACACAAGAGGGTGCTTCTATGACCTTGAAACTTGCACCTAAGAGAAGTGTGCACTTCAGTCGTATAAGTAGCTTGAGATATTGTTACAATGAAGTGTGTGAGATTGATTCACAATGGGGATCTACTCTCTTATTTATACAAGACCTAACACAAGAATAGGTGTGTCTATTGGCACAATAGGGCTGACTTCTATAACTCAATGATATAATTAATCTTTACATGGTTGGGTTGACATGTACCCTTAACACAATTAGGGTTTCACAATAAATATTACTCTTATAAAATATAGCAAGGGATTTATAGATCTTCTAGTGCTCAGCCACTAGGGACACGTCCACCTGTGCTTAGCCACATGGACATCACTCGCAACAGATTAACTCAACTAAGTCCATATGAGTACCATCTGGAGATCCATCTCAAGTCGACTCAACTAAGTCCATAAGAGTCTGAAAGGAGACCATCTCAAGTCATCTCAACTCAATCTAGAGGAGCACGACAAGAGACCACACATCATCTCAAATCAGTCCATAGGAGTATGACACACCCATCACATGGGCTCTCTCACAGATCGTCTCAACTCAATCCAGAGGAGAACAACCTGGAGAATGTCTCATGAAGCTGCAATCATCAACAATTGGTAGGTCGATTGTATGATGGAAGACAGATCATTTGAAATGGGTTGAAGAATTCAATCGTCACAGTTGTGTAGTTCCCAATGCACATATGAAAAACGATTGAGAATTTGGATCGTATAACTACCCAACGTCTAGCGCATCTTAGGTGAGAAAAAAAAAAAATGTTGGGGAAAAAAATATGGTTTGGTTACCAAGAAATGAAAGAGAAGAAAGAAGGGGGAGACAACTCGGTTCACGCATAAAGAGGGAGAGAAGAGTGGAAACAGAGAAGGGGATGTTTCTAGAAAGGAGAGCAGAGGAAGGGACATCGGATTTGGAGGGAATGTGTGGAACAGTGAGCATGCTTGGACAGTTAGAGCCTGGATGAGTATTGTTCCAGATTAGTTGATAATGTAATGAGACCGCGAGAGACAATTTTTTGTCTTTTTAATAAATAATCTTGAGTCATTGTTTAACAATGTTGTCTATTGTTTCCATTTTCCTGTGCCTATAATTTCCTTTTTGCATTCTTTAAGTTATTAATTTATGTTAACGTTGTTATTTGTTAGCTATGCACTCTTTGGGCATACACGTGTTTCTATATTTGGTTGAGTACATGATTCAAGGTGATTGCATCAATTATGCACCAGGGTGGTATTGAAAATGGATGATATATTATTTTTAAAATACGATAAACTATCTTGGTGCTTGTGGTATATATACATATTAGTGCATGTTATATGTAAGTGCACCAATGTGTTGATAGGGTTTAAGGGTTTAAGTTCATTGAAAAAACCATTCACTAAAACTTCTAGCAACACGCCTCTACTAAAAACCCCCTCCAAAAACTAAGAAGGGAGAAGTAGTTCTAGAAAAATCTCAACTAAATGGTGTTTTCCTTGTAATACAAGAATATGATAACACTAGAGGTAGTAGCTTGATAATGTTAGAGGCTATGAGGATATATATCCTAGGGTTTCAAGTGTGCATTAGATGCCACATTACACAGGAATCATGGAATGAGGAACTCTATTAATTCAACTATGTTCTTTTGTTTTTCACTAGATTGTTGGTGTGTGTTTAGTATGGGCCATGGACAAAGCCTCCAACCACTACACAAATCCTCTTCAAGGGATCTATGTTATGGAGGTGGTATATGAGTACCATTAAGAAAATTCCATCATTTAAATGCTAAATTCCCTCTTTTTTTTACATTCTAAGAATTTTCCAATAAAAACTAAGGAAGCAAATAAAAAAAATTCAAAAAACATTAAACCACCTAAGATAAACTCATCATTAAGTAAATCAAGATTAATCCAAGGCATATTTGTATTAAATTTTACTTTCTTGTTATTCACTTCACTTCACAACTTACAAGTATTTTGATTATCACTCACTTAAAAGCACGGAAAATTAATTATTTCTCATAAGAAAAAGTAGTCTTGGATACCATTGAATAGCTCTAGGTGCTCATAAAATTGCAACATAGATTTAACAAGTAATCTAAAGAATTTTTTGGAGTTTTTAAGAGTATATTTTTAGATATTGTTTTCTGAAATTTTGTTAAAAATTGTTGGAACTCTAAATTTTACCGATTGAGTCTATGTAATTTGAGTGCTCCAAGAGTTTTTCAAGTTATTGAATTCATTTCTGCATTCAAAAATGCAATTTAAACAACAGAAAATGATCATTTCACCAATATCTATTTCGCTACATTCCCAAAAAAAATTCAAAAATTTAATATTTAGACAACACCTAAATTTAATAATAACATTGTAACCCTAAATTTAAATTTATATCAAACAAAACAAAACAGATTATCAGTGCGAGTTTTCAATTTTATATCTCTCCTACCAACACTTTTGTACACTTACATCGATGGTCCACCAACATGTTCGTTAGTTCATGTCTGTATCTTCCAATATTTATATAGATGTCTGTCCGACCTTAATCATCATCTTATCGTCAGAAATCCCTTCTCTTCTCATCTCAGTCTTAAATCCATGGGCGATTGAAATCCCTTCTCTTCTCATCTCAGTCTTAAATCCATTGGCGATTGAAGGGGCATCTTCTCTTCTTCTCATCTCAGTGTTAAATCCACTGCCTAAAGGTGATAAGAAGCAAGACTGGTCACAAATATTATAGGTATCTATGGTTGGTCTTTTCACTAGGGTTCTTCAAATTTTTCTAAGAAATCTATTGTTTTTCTTATAATCTCTAATTTTCATTTTTTTATTTCAAAACACAATATGATCCGAGGTGTGACTGCCCAATGGAAGCCAACATGTCAGCAAAAAGAAATATTGGAATCTCTTTACAGAAATGGTGCCCATTTGCCAACAGAGGAAGATATAAAAACGATTACTGCTTTTATCAAAAACCATGGCCCAGCAGAAAGGGAAAATGTGTTATGTTGGTTCCATAACTACGCCAGAGTGAAACGACTACCTAAAAATAATGCATGTTATGGAGGTATG